>CAOKZL010002770.1:0-158856 GCA_948472985.1 Iguana delicatissima | reverse complement strand
CCAGAGCCTTTTGTTTCTGCTTTGATGTAACCATGGCTATTCATTATGTCCAAAGCTAAACTATGGTAATACTAATTATGGTCTAGGACAGTCTTTCCCAATATCAGTCCCTAGATCTTTTCTGCCCATTACTATTATTCATCTGGGGACTCAAGATTGGAAAAAATTGTTTAGGGGAGCAAGCTAGGGTTGTAACCTACAGTGTAGAACTAACTGGTGTATTGAAACAAAACATGACAAACATCAACATGTATCATTTGAATGTAATGAGTGAGCACTGGACAAGGAAATAAAAGCTTCAATTCTCTTCCTTCTGGTGATGGTGGTATGGATGAACGAAACATGTAATGTCGAACTTTTGTTGTTGCTGTTGTTGTTGGCCTAAAAGTGGATGTTTTAATTAATTTAATAAATAACGTATGAATGAGACCTTTAGTAGTTCCTGATGCGTACAGCTCTGTCAAGGCTGCAAGCCTATCAAGATCTGGCTCCACATTTGTGGAATGGTCTCCCTTTGGACCTCCAGTTGGAGGAGGATCTCATCTGTTTTCATAAATGGTTGAAGACCCTCTTTGACTTTCCATCTTGAGCCACTGAGATGTGTTTAAGGTGCTGAGATGGGTAGCGACTGGTGGGGTGTTGGGGATTTCATGTCATGTATTGCTGTGGTTTTCTGTTTTAATGTCTTTGTCCCTGATTGTATATGTTGTCGTTCCGCCCATCGGTGTACAGGGCGTTATAAATAAACAACAACAACAACATCATATTATAGCATAATCCTTGTTCTGATTAAGTTTCTTCATAAAATGTACCAAGGTGCTAATTAACTGGGCAACAAGGCTTGACGTGTCAAAATGTTTAAACAGAAATAGAGATCTCATTTGAGAACTCATGATGTGAGAGCAAACTGCATACTTAAACAATGAAGCTGCTACTGTTGACTCAGACCACAAGAGGGAGCTCCTGTGACAATAGCATACTTTCTACCAGATGGTCACTTACCCCTCTAGCCTCTAAGGCAGTGGTTCTCAACCTGTGGGTCCCCAGATGTTTGTGGACTTCAGCTCCCAGAAGCCCCAGCCACTATGGTCAATGCTCAGGGCTTCTGGGAGCTGAAGTCTACAAACATCTGGGGACCCACAGGTTGAGAACCACTGCTCTAAGGTTAGGAAAAATGTGGAGAACAATCAACAGAAACAAAAGACTGCAGTTAAATATTCTAGATGAACTACATAATCTAGGGTGGTCATGGTACAGTATTCCAGTTGTAGAAATCCAGAAGTTAAGACTATAGTGCATGGGCAATTAAAAGACTGAAGGGTGAATTTTAAAAAGATATTTCCAACAGCCAAAGAATCATCTTCTCCTTTCTTAATCTTCCTAGAAAAGTGCTTGGTGCAACTATAAACCCTTCAAAATTGTAAAACATTCTTATTTGTTCAAGAGCGAGTATCACTGGGCCTTTTATTAAGCAGAAGGAAAGGAAGACAAGGAGACAATGGTCCTTGGAATAGTTTGAAAAGTTACTTTTTTTAACTGCCTGACCAGGGAATTCTGGGAATTGTGGTCCAGAAAAGTAATTACTCCAAGTAACTAGAGGTCTATCTGGAGCCCTCCTTCTAAGTCACTAGAAGACACCAACTTTAACCAGTGGAGTCCGGGCCTCTGCTACAGGCAGCCCTGGAAGAAGTGCTTGACTGTACCCAGTTTAATTCCTGGTTAAGAGCAATGTTGTTAGCAGTCACCTACTGAAAAGTGAGTAGAGATATTTCTCAGTTAGTGCTAGAGATGGAAAATAAATGTGCTAGGGTCACATTTCCCTATGGAATTATCTTCCTGAGATTAGCAACGGAATGACGCACATTGTGCATTGGAAATGTGAACATGCCAAAGCATTACACATTTTGGACAGATAGTTCACATTGGTCTTTTCAATATAAAAAGGAAGAAGAACTCCTGTGGGACTTCTGACATTTTTTCCCAAAAAAATAAAATAAAAAAATTTCACTATAATCTCTCAGAGACTCCATGTGTTTCAAAAGGAAAAAAAATGTGTACAAAATCACACATACATCTGAATATGTAATATTCATAACAACTGAATATGCTTACATTTGAGGGGAAATACACATAAACATGGTTTCATAGAATCATAGAGTTGGAAGAGACCCCGGGGACCATCAAGTTCAACACCCTGCCATGCAGGAACACACATCAGAGCACTCCCAACAGAGAGCCGTCCAGCCTCTGCTTAAAAACTTCCAAAGAAGGAGACTCCACCACACTCCAAGGCAGCATATTCCACTGCCATACAGCTCTGACTGTCAGGAAGTTCTTCCTGAGGTTCAGGTGGAACTGTATACACTCTGAGGCCCTTTCCGCACCTTACCTTTTTCTGGCGCTGTGGTGCGGGGACTGCGAGAGCAGCCTCCGGCGAGAGGCTCTTGCGTCCCTGCTGCTTCACCTCTGCATGAGCTGCCTGCTCACGCAAGACTCCCACCTCTTCCTTCCGCAGTAAAGCCTGGGACTTTCCCAGGCTGCGCTGGGGCAGGAAGCATGACCAGCGCGGTTCTGGAAGCTCTGCACACCAGGGAAGTGCGCGCAGAGCCCGGAAGCAATACGCGATTGCGCACCATTTTCAGCTTCCAGCCGAAAATGAAAAGGTGCATGATCGGCACCTGCCAGCCCCTGGAGCATTGCGCGATTGTGAGTGCGTCGTGCAGATTGCTTTTCGCAATCGCGCAATGCTCCAGGTGTCCTTTCGCATGGCAAATGCCGTGCGGAACGGGCCTGAAAAATTATATATAAAAATATGATTATACTTTCATGCAAGAAAGCAAGTGGAATTCTCCAGTTTGCTGTAGAATCAGAATGGGATGAGAGTGCTAGTAGAATTCAGACGAATACAATGCATATGACACTAACAGATTATTCATATCCTTAGTGCTGGCTCTCTGACAATCCTTGGAAACCTGAATGCTTGCCACCACCACCACCACAACACAAAACAACTGAACAGAACAAAAACACAAGCCCTTCCGATAAATTCAATCTGATCCTTTCCAGACATAATGTGACAGAAACTAAAAGGAGTGAAGTAAAGCTATCAGTCATAAAATTACATCTCTTCATTCTCTATTAAGAATACGCTGACACTGAAGGCCTTGGACAATCAGAGATCCACGGAATAAAAGGATAACATACAAATGTAAGCTACAGAAGACACCATAGAGAGGAACTATTGATCCAAATTGGTAGCAATTCCATACATCCTGTAGCAATTCCATACATTTTTTTTTAAACTTACAGGTATCACTTTATAATCTTTTGGCTATCCTAATAAGGTCAAGTTATATAAATAATGTATATTAAAAATTATCTAAGAGGAAATATAGCACCTCCAAAAAAGGCTGCTGGTCTGAAGTCATCAGAAACAGCATTGGGAATTTCTTTTTAAGCCTCGCTGCACTGGGCTTTCCTGCTTTGCTTTTTGGGCTCTTGGACAACACTAGCCTTCTCTAACCCGGATCATATCTTCTATAAGAGACCTGACCACTAGCCGTGTGGACTAGGGTTAATTCAATCTGAGGTTCAAACAACTGGAGGGCATGAGGAAGGCCTATATTACGCCTATTGAGTTGAGCTCATTCAACGAAGATTTCCAAAGATCTGGTGAACTATCTAGTTGCTTAAAGGCTGTTAGAATGCAGCCCAAAGCATACCAAATCCCAAGTAATTTGATTCAGTATTTCTAGGTTATTTGTATATGGCTTCAGCCTTACTAAACTGCCTGGTAAAAACTGGCACAGACCTTCACAGTTAGTAGATTACAATTAAATACACTTTTACTACTTGACTGTGGAAGAACAGGGAGAGGATTCCAATCTGAAGAATTCCCAGTCATTCATAATTTAAATTTTCTGTTTTGCTCATAAAGCTGTAAAACATGCAATCCAAACCTTGAATGTGATACTCTCTCAATTAAAACTCTGCCCTCGTGTTCTCACTTCCATAGCTCTGTCTCCTTTACCCTCCATAGTAACCTCTCAGTCTCATTAAGCAAACATTGCTTTCTCTTGCAAATTACTTTTTAATGAGGTTGGGTTTTTTCATTGGAAAACAGAATTTGCAATCACAGTTAAAACATGTAAACTGAAGCATTTTTACTCTTTAAAACATGATACTGCTGCATATCTATTCATATGCAAAGTGCAAGAGGATATTTTAACACATTCACAAAGCCTTAAAAAAAAGTGGTTTAGGCATATATTTTCCTTTGCACACAAAACAAAATTCACATAAGCAAAGCAAGATAACTGGGATTTAAAACGCTTCTGCTATGCATCAAGATGATATTACTAAAATTTGCAATGAATCTCAATAGAAAATAATCTGTATTTTGCTGTTTTATGTTGTGTTAAACTTTCTCCCAATTTCATTAAATCATTTTCCCTAGCATCTGATACACACACACACACACACACACACACACACACGAATTATATTCTGCAAGTTTACCAACAGAGATGTTAAAAAGGTCTTAAACCCATGTTTACAAACCACATTGCTGACATGGAAAAAATGGCAACGTGTTCTTGCACTTTATCTATGACCAATCATGCCTTTCCTTCTCCACCCAAATTTCTATTACAATTACAAATTTTCTCAATTCAGAGATTGGAAAAACAAAGCGTTGTTTACAATTCATGATCATTTCACAATTCCAAACCAAAATCAAGAGATGAACTGATACAGATGCTATCCCCTGATCCTCCTATATGGTTCCCCTTGTATCAAAAACTTAGTTTCATTACCAGACTGGTTCACACAGGGCAACTTCCACGCAGTTCGTCCCTATTTGAGAATATATGTGTTTCAAAAGATCTCTCTTTGAAAGGGTTGGCATAAAAAATTAATAAACGGTTAATCGATGAGACCTATGGTCGAAGTCTTTTGAGTAAATCAGGATGGGAAGCTGAACTTGATATTCAGATATTGGATGCAAACTGGTTGAAAATTTGGACATCGCCCCCATATAAATCTTCCACAACCAATTTTAAAGAGCATACTCTTAAATTGGTCCATAAGTGGTATCTTATACCTGTTCAATTGAGTTACATCATGAAAACAGCATCATCTAACTGTTGGAGGGGTTGTGGTTCTAAGGGTACTTACCTTCATATGTGGATATCCTGGCCTGTTGTAGCCCATTTTTGGTCGGAGGTTTTGAAAATTGTTAGTATGGTTACAAAGCAAACAGTAACTGCTTGTCCTACCCTCCTGCTGTTTTCAATATATGACTCCCAATGTAAACAATTGTACCACAAGAACCTGATTAATTTTTTTCTTATAAATGCTAGATTGGAAATTGCCTCCAATTGGAAAGTAGGCAATTTCTCTATCAACAGATGGTGGGGAAGAATCTGGGATACATGGCTGTTGGAAAAACTGTTGCATAATGGAAGGGCAACAAAAGGTTGTACTATACAAGATAACTTTGAAAAAATATGGCACCCTTTCGCTGATTTTATGAATGACACACCATATGTACACTGGGGCTCTCATGTGGTTCAAAACTCTGGTTGAACACCCCATGGGAGTGATTTTTGTTGTACTCTGTTTTCACTTTGTATTGTCTTTGTACCTTTTTTACTTTGTATTTTCCTTCAAATAAATAATAATAATAATAATAATAATAATAATAATAATAATAATAATAAAAACCACACAAGCTTCAAGCGTGTCTATGCCTATTCTGGAACATTTGGACAGTTGTCTGTTAAATTTGAGAGTTTTTATCCAAATTTCATCAATGAAGTATATCAACATGTATACAAAGAATCTGTGTCTTCCACATGCAATGTAAAAACTGCATTACAAGTAGTTTTACTACTACATTTCCAAGCATCCTTCAAGTTGTTAGCTGCTATTGTCACCAGTTTTTTAGAAAAAGAAGGTACTTATTGGTTTCTTCTTTCTCAAAGTAACTAGAATTTTACTACAAAAGGAGTGGAGACATCCCATTTGTGGTATAACTTAGTTATGCCTTGGTTACCAATGAAATTAATCGCAAGTAACTGGTTATTTGTAACTAGGCATTTAAATCTTTGACGAAAACACAAGTTTTACCTATGATGGTTACTCACTTGTACTTTCCAATCTATGCTAGAAAAAGACCTGACTTTAGGACCAGTGAAATTATATGATGTGTACAGAACAGTCAATTACAGTTTTAGCTTCTAAGAAAAAAATCCCTTTTCAGGCATACATTTTAACACACTTGGCAGTGCGTTTATCCAAACAAACAGCTAGCAATGCTACGAGAAGTTGCTGGTCTCCTGTTTGTGTAACAGATACAGAGCTTAGAAGTGATGCTTTTAACAAAACAAAACAAAAAGACAAACAAAACCCAGATTCTATCAAGTGTTCATGCTCTCTCCCAAAGCTTCTAAGTAATAGTGCAAGAAGATGGAAAACCAACAAATAGAGCTCTTTTTATCTTCTGCTAGATCTTGGATGCTTTGATTTCAGTAGAGAATTTTGTTCAAAGGCTGAGTAGCCCTCTTGGAATAAGCCCAAGAAATTAAACACCAGATATTCATAAAACATTAAGTCTTAAAATATTAATATATACGTAATAGCTTTAAAGCTCTCTACCCAGATTTTGAATTTGGCAATGTCTGATCAGAAGATCAGGTGATGAACAGCAGTAGCTGGAATCCAAATATTCTATGAAAAGTTGTGTGTTAAATATCGGAAACAGAGTCAGGGAGGCAGAGAGAGAATGGAAAAGTTGAAGGAAAGCAAGTCCTGTAATCAACAAGTATCACATGGATACTGAAAAAGTGTACAGATCAAAGTGACAAAATAAAAAGTCATTTGAAAAAAGGGGATGCGTGATACTCTTGCATAGCAGCTTTCAGGGAGGTAAATAATCTGTGAGGTATTTTCTGCTGTAGGCTATGGCGCTAACAGATTAGCTATCTTGAAAAAGACTCCCCCTTCTTCTCTTTCAGTGCAGTTGTGAGGAGATTAAAAGCTTTTGCTTCTGTTTTCAACTAGCTAGGGGTGTCATTACATTCAAACCCAAATAAATTATGTTTAGTTTTAACTCTGATTTAGCCGCACAAGCTAACTTCATACCACTGATCCAGGCTTGTCTGAATAAACCACAGTTATTAGTAACTACAGTTCAGGATTTGCATCTAACTGTAAAACACAGTTAACTGAAAAGCAAAAGAAAAACTTTCAATCACCTTCTCAAAGACACACAAAAGTAGTATTGTCAAAAGAGCACAGAAACCCAGTGGTGTAACATTAAAGTGTTAACTCTAAACCTAACTACTGCCTACCTTTTAATCTCAGTTTCAGTAAGTTCAATAGCAGTTATGCTATCTTGCTATCTTAATAACCACTAAATCCAATAAAGTCTTTTCACACAAGCAGAGGACCACTATCTGTCTCTGGAGAAGGCGAGCAACGTGGGTGGTGGAAGATCGCTGAATTCATAATGTTCCATTTATACTTTAGTAATTGAAGAAAGCTGAACATTAACTATGATCCACTATTATGTGCAGCAAAGTATTTATTTCCTGTACAGCAGCAACCATTCTTCATAATGCTCCACAACCATTTTTATTTGAGTTTAAAAAGCAGCTCATAATTGAGAAGAAGAATACTCTACTCTTAATATACCTTAACTATTAGCCACACAAAGAAAGCTGTATTTTGTTAGAGGTAACTAAGATGCTTATTTCTTCCTGCCTTTTCAAATGAAACAGTTGCTATCTTTTTTAGCTTTTCTACATCAGAAAACATATAGAAAACTGAGTTTCTTGAAGATCTGAGGGAAAAGCAACATATCCTCCAAACCAGGATATGGCTACCCTTCAAACCATGGTTTGAAGAATCAGAGACAAACTGACAAGCTTATGCACAGTCTTGTACAGAATTTCCTTTTATATTTCATGCACTGTTAATAATAGCTTGGTGTAACCTCCAAATAAACAAATGGTTGTTTAGTATTTCAAACTCTTCTTCCAAATATTTGCATACTGAGCTCATAGGACTGGACTCCCATTTTTAAAAGCCAAGGACAATAAATTAAAACTAGATTAAAAAAAAATCAAGTAACAGCATTTGGAAGGAAATGTCATTAACTAAAGGACCAAAATAATTGGCCAAGGAAAACAGGTCTTATTTGAAAGTTGCAGTACCTAGATTTTATGACCTCAGGCTATGCTCTACAAAAGCAGTCTTCAAAATATGGTACTCTTTCCTTGAGGGCAGTCTTTTTTTTATCTCTCTCTCTCTCTCTTTCTCTTTTGGTTTGGTTTAGTTTTTTAAAAATAGTTTGAACAGATCTGTGGAATGTCAGCCAGATTATTCCAGTATCCTTCATGCTACTTATCAATAGACGAACAAGTAGAACTTTTAAAACCTCTAAAACCGAAGCAAGTGGGACCTGCACCAACGCCATTCCCTGTTTGTTTGTTTTAACTCCAGTCACTGATTGTTCATGGTTAGATCTGAATTTCTAAAATATGAGCAATACCAGTATCTACTGTGACTCCGAGCAACCATTAATTCAATTTATTTCCAGTTAGGTTTTTCTGTGCTTGCTCAAAAGTAGTAAATGAATAGGTTGCTTACCAGTAACCATGGTTCTTCAAACAGTCAGCTGTGAACACACACAAATGGCTTATCTGTATCTGTGCAGTGCATCATTCAGAAGCTTCTAGAGCTATTGTGTAAGCATTTTGGCAGTAGCCCCTTCTCCACTGGTACACATGACCATCATGGTCTTGTTCAATCCCTCAGTTCCATGGACACCACAGCAGCAGCCCAGGAACTATGCAGAGCAGGACACAAAAGGGGGGAAGGGCGGGTGCTGTATAAGTTCTCATATGACCATTCAAAGAACCATGGTTGCAGGTAAGCAACCTGTTCTTCTTCTTCATGGTCTCTGTGACTCACACAAATGGAAGACTAACAAGAGGAGAGAGTGTCATGGGAGGCAAGAAAATAGCATAGTTCTCCCAAACACAGCTCCAGCCCTAGACTTTGTACCCAAGCAGCCACTATACACACTTCCTCCAATGAAACACTTCTGAAAAAAGGTGAATAGTGCAATGCATGCAAGCAAGGATGTCTTGCCTGGCAAGTGTGTAAGCTAAGTGGATGGCAGAAACAACTCACTTCAAGAAGTGCTGAGTGGAAATTAGCAGTCCTTTCTGAGAGGAAATTGACAGACCCTACTGTTCAGAAGAGTAGCATAGTAGTTTGGTCCACAGAGAATGATAGCATCCACTGAACACCAAGGCCATGAAGGAGGTGTTCAAAATTCTAGGTTGAATTCAGCATTAGTACAGGTAAGACAATGCCCTGATGCAGATGCACAGACCACAGTAAGAAGGAAATGTTCACTCTGAGAACCACTTTGTCTGTGTGAAAACATAGAGAAATGTGGATCCACCCTAAAGCACAGAGCTTACCTCCCTCCCGGCTAGTGTTATAGTTACTAGGAAAGCTCTCTTTCAGATAAGTAGCCTGACATCATAAAATGGTATTGGCTCGATAGGTTTCCTGGAGAGTTGAGATAGGGCCAGCTTTAAACTCCAGTGAGGTATGGGGCTGACCTCAGAAAGTGGAAGTTCTTGTAACCCTTCAGGAACATCTTGACCAATGGGAGCTGGAAACAGACAAGAAGTTTGAGGGGACTGATGCCAAATAGAACTTGGTAGGAGAGAAAGCGAGAGAAACCCCTATTTGACAGAGAGAGAAGAAAGTCAGCACATGATAGACTTGTGCCTAAACTAGAGAGATCCTTTAAGGCAAACAAAATGCTAGGAACTTCCTCCATTTGCACATATAGGAGTGCGAGATGGCAGGCCTATGCACAGCGGCAACAATGTGTTCAATAGCATTAAATAACGAACCTAGAAAAAACACTCTGCAAACAGTCAGCCTGGGTGTTTGCAAAGTCAGGCACCTCATCTGGCCATCATGAATTGTATAGCTAGAGATGGGTGCCCTGAGGCAAATATAGAAGCAGAGTGAACCACTATTGCCTGGACCAGCATGTGGTGATCTGAATACACATCACCCTGTATCTGCCTGATTTTGGCTATCATCTTGGTTAAGACAGGAAACAGGAAAATTGCATGCAGCTAGCCCCAAGGAACCCTGGAGGAGAAAGTCTGACACTGGTTGTACTTAAACAAGGTGAAAAAGTCCACTTTTGGAAGATGCAATCTCCTGAAGACCTTCCAGAGTGTGCCTGGAGGCAAAGTACATCCATGGCAAGAGACTGACGACTTGTCAAATGCATCTGCTAAGATGTATTCCTCACCCAAGATGCTTCTGTGGAAACAGCAGTTCTATAGCTACAACATGAGGTGCAGCAGGATGATGGCTATCATTCTGCCCTGCCTGTTTTGCTAGCATGGACAGGATGGAATGGCTGCTGAGAAGCAGAACAGCAGTTGGTCTCAGCTGGGCAGTTCCTACCTCAAATCCAGGTAGACAGAGCACCACAGCATAGTTGTGCAGATAAAATGGAGTGGTATATGTGATTATGTGTGCCCTCTGAGGAAGTGTCTGAGGTAAAAGAAGAAAAAAGCATGATTTTAAAAAAAGATAATTACATTATTTGTTACATTACTATACTGTACAATTCATCACAAGGCCAATGGAGGTCTGTTTCCATGATAGCAAATTCCAGCTGCTAAATTGTTCAATATAAAAAACAATTCCCTTACAAAAACTATCCCATCCATGCAATCTCATTAGACACGTTAAAGTTTAATTCTTCTACATGGTTTACATTTCTGTGCCAGCATGATGTAGGGTTTGATTGTTGGACCACGACAGAAGACCAGAGTTCAGATCCCTGCTCGGCCATGGAACCCCATTAGGTAACCTTGGGCAAGTTACACTCTCTCAATCTCAGAGGAAGGCAAAAGCAAAGCCTCTGTGAATAAATCTTGCCAAGAAAACTCTGTGATAGGTTCACCTTAGGGTTGGCGTAAGTCGGAAATGACTTGATGACACACAACATTTCCAAAAAATTTTTGTATTTGCTAGTTAACACCCAGTTTGAGAACGCTGCAAGTTTACCAGTGATTCTGTAGTCTTTTTGTCCTTAACAGAGGGATTATCCTATCAGTGTGTCAATCTTTTTGTTCTAATGGACCAAGATTCCTCCAAGCATTAGGATAATTAACTTTTAAAGTTTTATTTCCCCGGCCTTTTTCATTATAAAATCATTATTTAACTCCTCAAGTGAAATCTCCTTACAAATTCACACTCAGTAAACAACGTGGCTATACAACTTTAGCCATTCTTGCCCTATTGTAGAAGATTTGTAGTTTTTAATGAGTACTGGTTTCCTGAAACTTCTTTCAATTTCTGCTAAAGTCACAGGTAGTGTGCAAAAAATCCTCAGGACTACACACCTCATATAAAAGTAGTTGCAATTGTTTTATGTAAATCTCTTTTAATAGTAAGTGGAGAGGGTCTGATTTTTTCCCAAATGAAGATAACTTTTTTCTAAGTACACCACCTGACAAGAAAGGTTATCAGAAAGATCTGTGCGATACTTACAAAGTAGACATTTAGAAGATTTCTCTGTTCCCCAGGTTTGAGCAACATGTACTTTATAACTGATTGGAAAGTAGAACCAGTGTTATTGTTCACTCTGGATCTGCATTTGATACACAGATGTCACCGTTCAAAGTTGCATTACATGAATCAGACAGTTACACAAATGCCTTCAAATCCTACTAGAAGAAGCAGAAACCCTTGTTCCTATTGCCTTGGGGTACTCTGTGTTGCCCTTCACAACAATTCTCTCTACTTCCTGCCTTTGCACAAGGAACTCTGGGACCTGTCGTTTTTCATACGATAACCTTCTTAAATAGCATAAGCACACAAGATGTCTATTCTAGATGAGAGTGCTAGGCTGTGGCTAGACCAGGAAGTCAAGCAGTTATGTTGCTTTAGACTGCTCTAACACTGCTTCTGATTGGCTACAGCAAATCTCCCAAAATCCAGACAACATAGACAGTTAGAAAAGCAGTTTCTATAAATATTGTCAGGCAAGATCTACAGTTTAACCTTCATGTTTTTCCCCACTGTACTGGGGTTTATAGCCTGCATCAATCCATTCTGGTTCTCTGGATTCCTCTGGTAAAGTGTATCCTCTCGTCCACACCCTGTGGTTGCTGGAGAGATGATATCGCTGATTGACACACCTCTTGTCTAGCTGATAGACACTCCTCTAAGCTGTCCATGACAAAGACATTATTTATCTAGCCAGAGATTTGCCTAGCTTCATACTTCAAACCAACCTTCTTCTCTGCTCTAAATCAATTTCTCTCTCCTCTCATTATGACATTACCTATCATTTGCTCATACAAAATAGGAGAGAGTACACCATTTCTCATCTTTACGAAAATGCATCAATGCTTTTTTGCATATAGAACTTTATCCCCTATAAAAATTATTTTTCTGAATGAAAATACTTCTCAATAGCACAAAGAAAGTACCTATAATTTGAGTAACACAAGTATTAGTTCACACATAAAACCTTCCAACTCTTCTCCCCATTTTTTAAAATTATATCAAGAATGTTTACTTTGATAATTTAACTCCCCATACATCCTTCCCTCCCCATCTCCCTCTGCCTGGGACTGCTTAGTTAACTTCAGTAACAGCCCCCAAAAGAATCAGGCAATTTCTGGGAACATGGTTAATTTTTTGTCAGATGCAGATAGATCACCATATTCTGATTATGTACAAAAACCATAAATGCACAGTTTTTGTGTGCCTACAAATCTTAATTTGATTTAACAAGTGCAGGGTGTAATGTTGTTAGGAATGAACAGCTTGTGTGGATGTGTGCCCAAAATGTAGTTTAGTGTCTTGGTGAATTTTATCAGTGTAGCAAGCTATCTGTTAAATCCATTCCATGAGTCCAGTGATGGGGAACATGCAATCCAGATGCCATTTGTACCCTTTCCTTTTCCCAAATGGCTCTTTTGCTTTGTTTCTAATGCACCACTACATGGATGTGTATGTATGTGTGTTTCAAATATTAATATTTGGTAAACTGCTTAAAATCTTCCCCATCCTATGGTGCCTACACATGCACACATATTGGCCTGTTTCAGAATCTACCTTGACTTACATTATCTGTCCCACAGACTCTAGCTGAGAACCATGCATAAATATATTCTATTTGTGGTAATTGTAACAAAAATATACAGCAAAGTAGCTATATGCAGCTTTTTCTATATGTCTAGTTTCCTGCTGCTACCAAAAAAGATCACACTATATCTGCTAGACACAAACAGAAAAAGGCACAGAGATGAGAGAACTAAGAGATAATGTAATGCTACTAGAGGTATAGGTCTGAGACTCCTTTGTACCATACCAGACTGCCAATCTTAGCCACATTTCATGTTAGCTAGGATTCACTACCATCTTTACATACTCATACACCCTCACTATCTTCACGTAAATCAGTGGTTCTCAACCTGTGGGTCTCCAGATGTTTTTGGACTTCAGCTCCCAGAAGCCCCAGCCACTATGGCCAATGCTCAGGGCTTCTGGGAGCTGAAGTCCAAAAACATCTGGGGACCCACAGGTTGAGAACCACTGATGTAAATGGTCAGGGGTTGAAACTTCCTTTGCAAGAGGGCCACCTTGCCTTGTCTTTAATGACTATCTGCAGTACTTCTGGGACATTATTTTGTGGGAAAGATCTGAGGCCATTCAGGGAAGCCTGAAAAATAAACTTGCTGGATGTCCTCTTGATGAAGGTGGCTCAACAACTACTTCTGTTCTCTGTTAGCTACAGTATCTGGTGCTGCTTTAGAGAATTATTACCCACTGTTAATATCTGTTCTTTTTCAACTGCTCTGAGGTATGGCTGCCTATGACTTTGGATGCTAAAGTATTAATCACATTGCACATCAATCTCCTTTGCTTTGAGAGAACATGCTTCTCTCAACTGGGTACCCTCTGTTCCCCTCATCGGACATACTTTCATTTGCCTTTAAAAAAAACCTGCCTCTCCCAATTTACCTTTAAGAAGTTATCCGTTTCAGTCAGACTTTTGGACTCTTTCAAATTTACTTTTTAAAAAGCACTTTCTGATGTGGAACTAAGATTTACATCTTGAAGCCTCATTGGTATGACCACTGCTGTCATTCTAGCACCACGCAAAAACATGGCTGCTTGCTAAAGCTTTGAAAGCAAGTTTGATTTCATCAAAATTTGAATGTTAGTTCTTTTAAACTGTTTTAACTGTATTTAAACTGTTACGTGTTAACTATTTGATATGTTTTTGATACGGTTTTACTCCTTAAATTATTCTTACTGTCTTAAATAGTTTTAAACCACTCATTTTATTGTCAGTCACCTTGAAATTCTCAGATATACAGCAGGGTACTACAACCCTGGAGACCAGAGTTCAATTCCCTGCTTGTCCATGAAAACCCACTGGATGACCTTGGGTGCATCACACATTCTCAACTTCTGAAAACCCCATTACAGGTTCGCCTTGGGGTCACCATAAGTTGGAAATAACTTGAAGGCACAACAACAATTAATATTTAGGCAAACAAATAACTCTTTGGGATGACATTTCAGTTAGTATATTATATATTGTTGTTGTTGTGTGCTTTCAAGTCATTTCTGACTTATGGAGACTCTAAGGCGAATCTATCAGGTGGTTTTCTGAGGCTAACAGAGTGTGACATGCCCAAGGTGGGCTTTCATGGCTGAGTGGAGAATCAAACTCTGATCTCCAGGGCTGTAGTCCAATGCTCAAACCACTACACCTACCTGGCTCTTATGTATACTCACAGAAAAAGAAAAATTAAAATCAATTATTTGTAAAAACAAAATTCTCCAAATTTGGTGAAAATGTATCTACTTTCACACGGTATGGTGATAGACAAATTTAATTTTATTTATGCAGACTTCTTATTGTTTTTCAAATATTCTTGATTTATTCTTGGTCTTATAATTCTGAACTAATTTGAGTTCCATGGAGGAAGCACAGCATACAGATGTTGGAACAGAGAAGCAATCTGAAATCCTGATAAAAAATCTTAACCATGGATAAGATTTGTAGCAATTTAAGTGTTAAATAAAGGCAAGTTTGGAAATAGACAATTAAGGAGAATTCACTCTGGATAGAAGGACTAGTCTGCAGAGATCATGCAATTTTGTAGCCTGCCTCCAATCTTCTATCCAATTTGAAGAAATTAGAAGTATTCCAGCTGCACCGATACTGTGTTGGACAAGACAAAATCCTAGTCAGTGGCTGCCTACAGAACAGAACAGTGATTATGAGAAATGTCTCTGGGTAGCCCTTCCCCTTCCTTTAAGAAGTCACAGCAAAAACGATAAAGGAAATCCAGCAATACAATAAATTAGGACAAATTGTGAAAGGCCTTAAAGGATTCAGTAGGCATTCTCATGATTAGAAAGGGGGAAACAATTTTCATTGACCTCACCTCAAACCTCCAAAAATTGCTATCCTTAAGAATACTGGCAAAAATCATTTTCCTTTTCCTTCTACTGACATTGGATAGCAGGCTGTACCTTATGGATACAGCACAGTTCATCTCTTGATGTCAACTGACCTATAGCAAACTTGCATCAAAGTTTTTATTTTACTAAAATGCACCCAGAAGGAGCACGTGAATCATATATTTCTTTACTGTGACTGCCTAGAGATTTCTCTGAATCTGACTACAAACTAGGTTGATCTCTAGTTGTTATACTTGTTATACTTGTATGTATTTCATGTCATGCCCCTAATCAGATCAGCCACTACTGCACTTTGACAAACATTCTTCTGTTAAACACACATATATACACGCAAGGTTAGCTGTCACTATGGTCAACAGAGGGATCTCTGTTCCTCCATGATCCATTCACACTATACAGTTACAGGACTATGATTCTGCTTTAACTGCCATGGTTCCATCCCATGGGATACTAGGATTTGTAGTCTGGCACAGCACTGGAGCATTCACAACGAGATTCTAAATGCCCTTCCCTACAGTGCCAATCCCATGATTCCACAGGATGGAACCATGACAGTTAAAGTGGAATAATAATACTATAATTGTGCAGTGTGAATGGGACCCTAGCCTCATTTCCATGGGAGAGTCTAAAATTTAAAATGGAATGCAGCCAAGCTCATTTGAAACAGCTACAATTTAACAATAAAAAAAACACCCCAGGTTATTTTGTCTATAAGAGTAAGCCCACAGCCTACATGAAAGCTAATTGATTTTATCTGCCACCAGCTGCAAAAATGACAAGAATCACTGGACTGAAGATTTAAAGCACGTGCCATTCGAATGCTAGTCTGACAGTGTATGCTTCTCTAACATACATACTTAAATGCTCTTCTCTTCCCCATCTGAGATTACTCAGTGATCATGGAAATCAACAAAAGAAAATGTCTGATAGCTACAAATTGCACATTTTTATTTCTGAAAGATACAGTTGAGTATGTGCAACATCTGCATCCTTGCCAATGGACCACAGGTGCTGCATTTTAATCTCCAAGGACTTCATTTCATACAGATCTTGAAAAAATATTATTCCCCCTGTTCCTGAAGTGCAGGCTCAAGCCTAGTGTTATTGTCAAAATGACAGCATCCATGCACAAGAGGGAAGCATCTTTATATATGGAGAGCCCAAGATACATCCTCTTCCAGAAGAAAAAATGTACTTTTTAGGAGGGGTTTCCAAAGACTATAACCAAAACAAAAGAGTACTGTATATGTTTATTTATACTCAAATCAACACACTGGCATATGAACTCTACAGGAAGAATTTTTCATTCTTTTGACCTGCATATCTTTTTTTGTTTGTTTGTTTGTTATTTGAGGGTTTCTGAACATATGTCTTAACTCTGTACATAAGAGTTAATTCCAACTGCTTATTTTATTCACACCCTAAGAAGGCACTCTCAGAATTAAAAGTTTATATGCCTTGGCTTTGTTAAAGAATTTAGTCCCAAATACTTATTTTACTTTATATTAAAACATTCTCATAAGAAATAAACTCTAATAGTTAAAATACTTATATTCCTTGGCCTTACATATAAAAATGTGACATAGCTGAACAGAAATAGACATAAAGCCTGTACTATTCCTTAACACCACATAAAGCCTGTACTATTCTTTAACACCAATATGCATACTTGCTCTTGTCCTGTCTTGAGATGCATCACCAAGGTGAGACATTTACATGAAGAGAAAGTCTGAATTTACATACTTATTGGCAACCAGTAACCTGCAATGGTTAATTGGGAATAACAGAAAAAAGAAGCAAAGGACAAAGCAAATGATGCCTGAGTCAAGGCAACATTTACCAATTATATCCAAGGAGGTGTGGTTTCACTGCTGTACCATGCAAGAAAGCCTATTATTTTGATCAATCTATGATCTATCTAGGTATCATACAGAATGTTCCTTCAGAAAAAGAATCTCTCTTCTATACCCTGCTAGGATCACTACTATACTACCATTTCACTGTTCTAAGATGTTTTGGGACTGAAAAGAAATTAGCAATTTGCAATTATCTTTTATGAAATGCCAAAACTGCGCTTCAAGAGAAGACACAGTTAGCAGATAACTGCATAAGCCATGAGTAGAAAAAATGAAGCTCTCCAGATGTTGTTTGACTGCAATGCTTGGAGGCCTTAGCTAGCACAGCCAATAGTACTGAATTCTGGGAGCTTCAATTCAACATCTAGAGAGCAGCATGATTCCTACCTCACTTCATAGTTTAAGTACACTTGCATATCATGATAAATTTCAGAGACCTAAAGAACCCAATTAGTATCCCAAATCAACACCATCTTTTCATTAAATTTATGGACAAAGTTTAATTACAAAAGTTCAAGCACACATTAATACCTGTAATTCAAAATAAATATTTCTGATTACATTCTGCAAATATAAGTATTTTATTCATACCTTGATTTGGTTGAAACAATGCAGTCTTTTACTAGATAGTCTATTGTCCCAACGTAAATGAGGACTAACAAAAGTATCATTTCTGATGGCAACTTTGACCTTGTTACTACCTTTGATTACAAAGTGATTAAGGAAGCCAATGATCCATTATTAGGAGAACTGCCTTCTGTTAATCAAAACCATCAGAATGGTTTTGCAAAACTCTAGCAAAGCTCATAGGTTCTCTAAATTATACAAAGGCATCCCAGCTCCACAAAGGGGAGAATTAAAGGCTGACAAGAGTGAAGGTTCACTTAAATTAAGAACTGTCACTTTCATAACTACAAGCTGTTACAGGGAAAAGCTTGAAAGAGGACTTACATTTACTATGAATCGTTACTTTATATTCCTCAAGGGTCAAATGATTTTTGCTGGCAGGAGATTTGTGGGCTTAACATAGAACTACGCAACACAGAATGGGAAGACTGGCAGAAGGGGCTCTAATTTTAACAAAAGGACAGACACACAAGTGAAGACCTCTTTCCAAAGTAGTTCACCTCTTCAAACCTTTTGTTCTGCTCTTCTTGAAGCTGAGGCTACTTTCAGTACCGAAGGAAAAACATTTTGGCAGAGGGCTGCAAGGAGATGAGTCACTGACAAGGAGAAACCGTCTACACTTTGATATGTACATGTGTGAATGTGTATGTGCCTTCAGGTCTTACAGCCATATGAAATCAGGACTTGCTATCTCATCGCCTTCTACGTGCCAGGGTACAGTCTATGTTTAAATAAACAGCACTGCCACTATTATGAAAAAGACGACAGTATAGGTTCTTCAAAACCAAATAAGCCACACTCCCAATTAACAAGTTCCTGAGAATTCAGGGCTTAAATTCAACTGCTAGTCCTGACTATGGCCATTTCCCCACTAGCCTGCTATAGTGCTATTATTCCACTTTCAACATCGCCTCCCTAAACTGCAAACCTCAGGATCCCATAGGATGTTGAAAGAGGAATAACACCACTATAACAAGCCTGTGGCAGACTCACTGATTTACTTAAATGCTGATTTCACCGTCAGTTTTTTCAATATATGTGTTTACGTGTGCACACACCACTTCCTCTCTTCCTCTTCCTCTCTTGCCATCTGGTTCAGAAGTTTCAAGGTACAAAATACTTGTATTATGGCACAAAAATTAAATAAGTAGAAACAAATCAGCTTTTGTTGGTTACATACATAGTCATCCCCTATGCTGTGACATACCTAAATAAGCTCTGGTTACAACTCAGTACCTTCAGAAATAACCTAAGTAGACTAATTACCCCTCTGTGTGCAACTTCGGAGCCTCAAATTAAATACACCTGTTTCTGAGAGGCTCCAAAATTTGTTGGAGAGAACATCTCAGGAAACAGCTTCAGGAAGACCAAGGAACAATTAAAACAAGTCCAGAATAAAGTTATGTGGAACACCAAACAAGGTTATTTTTTTAAAAAAAAAATCAGACTATAAACATGCCCTGGAGTACTGTTAAAACAATCATAACAAAATTTAAACAAAATGACTAACTATGGCTCTGCCTAGCAAAGGCCATCCACCAAAACTCAGTGACTGAGTAAGAGGGGCATTAGTCAGAGAACCAACCAAGAGGCCGGTAGTAACTCTGAAGAAACTATAGAGAAATGCACAGTTCACATGGAACAACTTGACAGGGATGCTCCTAGCTTTATGAAACAGTGACAAGATGAAAGCCATTGCTGAAACAAATCTCTAGGAAAGCCCACTTGGAGTGTTCAAAAGATATGTGGGAGACACAACAAATGTTGAAAAAGGTTCTCTTGTCTGATGAGACCAAAACTGCATTTTTGGCCTTGCCACAAAACACCATGTGTGACAACAGTGCTCATGCCCTGAGAACATCATTCCCATGGAGAAGCACGGTAGCGGCAATATTGTGTTGTGAGGATGCTTTTCTTGAACAAGACAGGGAAACTGATCAGCAATGAAGGCAAGAAGAACAGAGCTAACTAATTCCACAGAGCAAGAATGGAGCAAGCAATTCCAGAGGAAAACCTATTTCAGTCTGTAGTGGATCTGTAACTGAAATAGAGGTTCACCTTCCAGCAATGATCTTGAACACAAGTAACTTTGGAGTGGTTTAAAAACAACAACAGGAGTGTCTCAGTACAGCCTAGTCAAAGCACAGATTTCAATCAGATTGAGAATCTGTGGCAAGACTTGAAAGTAACTGTTTATCAATCATCTCCATCCAAACTGATAGAGATGGAGAGATTTTATCAAGAATGGGCAAAAACTGCTGGATTCAGATATGCAAAGCTGGTAAGAGATGTATCCCAAAAGACATTGAGCTGTAACTGCTGCAAAAGGTACTTCTAACAAGTAATGATTAAGGGAAGTGAATATCTATGTAAGCAATTAGTGCCAGTTTGCTTTCACACATCAACCCTAACTGATCACTGGAACGATCTGAAAGACCTGTATCACCTTATGCAGCCCTTTGAAAATTTAGGGCAGAGGTTGTGATTTGGATCCTTCTAGATCCTATTATATTCAATCCCACTCCCACAACTGCCGAAATATGCTTTACATCTGAGCATTTACAATAATTCAGTATTGCATTTGAAGAAGTAAGTGTGTATCAACAAAACCTCACGCAAAAATAAAAGCTAGTCAGTCTTAAAGGTGCTGCATTCCTTCCCCTCCCTCCCTTCCTCCTCTTTATGTTGCATGGGGCTAATATGACTCCCTCTTTGAAAACTTCTCATACATAGAATCATTCAGGAGGAATTATTTCAAATTGCCTTTCTCCAGACTATCAGCAATGTGAGATTATCAGTCTGTCTTGGTTACAGAAAAGCTTTAACACAACAGAATGACCCTTTATTGTAGTAAAAGAAGTAAGAACAAATAACAGGAGCAGACATATTACAAATGAACAGGCAATTTAGTATATAACCGTTTGCTACATCTTCATCTATCAAATCAAAGAATGGTACTCTTAGTCTCAGATGCCATGAATTTCCCCGCTTCTTTACAGATTAAAGTTTCATGAAAACTTGTTTGGTTTTCATCATTTATGGCCATGATAACCATCATGATACTTCAGTCAAGTAATAAGCATGAACGTGTTAATTCATCGTAATTACACATTTAGATATAAGCACTTCTGGCTGCAGCTTCCATGTTAGCAGGGTGGTGAACCTGGATTTTAATCAAATTTTAAAGGAGTGACACAAGGTGCTGAACTCCAATCCTCAAATAAGTTCAGCACCTTGGATAGTTCTTTTAAGTGCAGACTAAAACCAAGAAATAGATTCACTGCCCCAACTATACGAAAGCTACCAGCTGTCACTCAAAAACCTCATTCCTCAGAACCTTTTGCGACCAGTTACTATGTATTAACAGTGTCTTTGATATCTATGCATACATAATTATACACCACACATAATGGAGGATGGACTCCTTATGATACGGACATAAGAAGAGGAAGGAGGCAAGTGGAATTTCTAACTAGGTAGCATGTACATGAATTCATATATGTTCTGAATCTACATGCCCATAAGGGATCTTTTCATCTTGGCAGTAGTATGTCTGAGGTAGTTTGGACTCAATAACCGAAATCCAAAAAGAACTATCTAAAAGGAGACATTTACTGAACATACAATAATCTAAATATGCACAATAGTTGCATTGGAAATAGCAAATATAAAATGGTAGAGTTCCATAAGTGGTGAGAAGTACATGCAAAAATAAAGAAGCAAATGAAAAGAAAAGAAAAGAAAAGAAAAGAAAAGAAAAGAAAAGAAAAGAAAAGAAAAGAAAAGAAAAAGCTAATGGAGCACAACTGCTCTAAGATGGGAAAATATAACTCAAAAAGAAGACCCGGAAAGGGGTTTCAAGCAGATTAAAGTTCACAGCTTGTTAAGAAAAAGAGAGTGAAAGACTTAAAAATGAGGACAATAACAGAACTAAGCCACACACAAACACATCCCTAAGAAAAAAATATTATGTAGAGAGACATTTAAGGATTAATAGATTTTCTTGAGGAACAGCTGAGAAGCATGGTAGTTACTGGAACAATGAAGAGGAAGACAATCCAGCCCAAGTTATCTGAACATGTTAACAAGAGTTGCCCATTAAAAATATCAGATTATGGGGATCTGAGGAAAGTGTATCTTCAGTTTCACCAAAAATTCCCCTGTATACTGGACAATTCAGATCTGTGATTTCCACTTACTGCGGATCAATACATCCTATACATAAAATGGTGGCAACATGAACATGGATCCACTGAAGTGTCCATGTGAACATCGCTCCCATGTAATAATATGGGACACAATCATTCTTTGGCATCTGCGGGGGATCATAGAACTGAACTTTTGCAGATCCCGTGGGTTCAATGAGAAAGAAATTCAAGGCTTGGCACAGGTGTTGTGTGCATAGTTCTGTAACATACTTACTAATAAGTAATGGTGTATTCTAGATTTCAAGGAACTGAATGAGAAAATGCTCAAAACTCCTGCCAATCCTTGTTTGCCTCGTCTCTCAAAAATGCTGAACGAGTATCCTACCATGCTATTTTTCTGTTGTTTCTGGAAGAGTTGTCTGAACAAAGGTTCCCCCCCCATCACAAATCACATAAAAAGAGCTTTGACGCCAAAGTACTTCATTCTGTGGGAAGGGTATGCTTTCTGAATCTTTCTGCCTCCTGCTCATAGATGCCTCCTAAGTTTGACTAGTTCCCTTTGAACAAATGTTGTACCTAGGTTTGACTAGATCCCCTTGAGAAATTCAGACTTACATGTATATAACACAAACTTCACAGTTAAGGCAACCCAATACTTGCTTCTACCTTGCCTTGGAACAACTGTTGACTTATTAATTTATTCACCCACCAGGAGAGAGTACGATTAAATCTTTGTGCTTAATCAACCCCTTAGAAAAGAGAAATAAAAATGAGCCAAAATATTTTTGAACTGTTCAGACTCTCAAAATATAAGTCAAAACCTGCTAATGTATTTGAATTATTCAGTTAGCTTTTATGAAACTACTTCAGATTCAAAGTAGAATTAAGCCTATATTTGAAATATTTTCCAATTATGTGAGTGTCACGCATAGCGACTATTCCACTATAACAAAAATATTTAAGATAAAGTAGTCAGAGCTAGAGTGAAGGGAATGATTCAGAATGAGAGCATATTTCCCCAGAGAACTGTCCTATTTTACTAATAAGCCACACTCCATTCTGAGGCACATTACATACACATCTCAGACTGCATGCCTCCATCAGTGTATGTATTTTTCAAAATTTAAGCAAGGGACCCATTAAGAAAACTCCCCATATAAACCTATTACACAAGGGGTAAAAAGAATGAAGTCATAATTGTAGATATACTACAACAGTTAGTAAAATGTCATTTTCAAAAATACCTGTGGGATAAGAGGCTATCACATCTAGACCTTCCAATCTAGGATGCTGATGCATTCACACAGAGCTTGGAAAAATTATTGTTTTGGACTACAACTGCTAGAATCACCCAGCCTAAGTACAGCTGTGCTGGTTTAGAGATTCTGAAAGCTGCACTCCAAAAAAGAAACTAAGCATCTGCATTATGTATAATTCCTAGATACGCAGGACTTCTCAGAATATAGTCTCCAGAAGTCCAAAGTGATTAATAGTGATGTAGATTCAAGTCGATAGACTCGGACTCAAGTTGGACTTAAGTCGCTTCAGTGACTCGATTCGGCCATAAATGATGCACTGACTTGACCAACTCAAGACTTGTATATTTTTAATGACTGACTTGATGCCCTTGGGTCAGTAACACAACACATTCATCCAGAAACCTTACAACTTTGAACAACGTGTCCATCTCTTTTTGCCTACTAGTCACATGACAATCTGTCTCAAGCTCAAAGCGTGGGCACGTTTCTGAGTGGAACAGCAAACAGGTTAGGCAATGGGTTTGAGGCAGGCTTGAGGTCTGCTCAGCAGCCTGTCCCTGCTGCATATCAGAGAAGCCTTCTAAAATGTTTTGTAAGAGCAAAAGACAAGACTCTCCCCCAGAATGCAGAGTGCATTTCTCAGAGGGGAACAGCAAATGAGTTAGGCAATGGGCTTGAGGAAGAAGGATCTTTCCTTCTAAATCTTTTAAATTCAATAATGGGGAGTAAGACAGGATCCTATTCCCCACTCCCAAGGCTGCAGATGGCAAAACTGCAAATGTGGAGAGTCAACTCTGCTTAAATTGTTAAAACTGACTTTATTTCACTTTATCCAATAATTCTGGAATTTTGGGTGGGGTATAAAGTTGACTTCCAGACTTGAGACTTGACTTGAAAGTATCTTCAAGGACTTGAGACTGGACTTGAGACTTGAAGGTAGAGACTTGAGACTTGACTTGAAACTTGAAGTAAAAGACTTAAATACACCACTGGTGATTAATAGCCCAACCACACTACACTGTTACAGCGCTGTATTCCACTTTAACTGCCATGCAACATTCTGTGGAATTCTGAGGTCTGTACCTTTAGTAAGGCTCAAGAACTCTCTGGTTGAGAATTCTAAATCCCCATCCATAAACTGCAAATCACAGGATTCCACACAAAGTTGCCACAGCAGTTAAAGTGGAGTATAGTGCTATAACAGTGCAGTGTGACAGGGCCATGAATTTCCACAGAGAAAGTGGAACATGTAGAGATTCAACACTTTGTATTTTCTACTGTAGTCTCAGATGAAGGAGAAACTTTACTAATCTACTATTCCTACAGACAAAAGAAGGAGCATCCACATTGCAAAGATATTTTAGGAGATCTTTGAGATGAAGATAACTTGATATATTGTCTGTATATCCTACAGCAATCATGCAAGTACCCTGTCATGCTGTCTGTACCACTTCTTGCTCCAGAAAGAACCAAAGCCACTAAGCAGCCAATCAGAGATGGTAAAGAGAAGTGCTTTTCCCTTCTCTACATACTCTCTGTACCTTATTACATAAGTATCAGCTAGCTTGAATTCACAGAACTCAAAGAGACTTTCCAGTCATTACAGGAAGGTGCTGTAAAGGAACTGTTGCTACTTTGGTTCAAGCAAAAGATCTATGGATAAGATGCCTTTTACTGAGCTCTCATATGCAAACTTTTAAGTTTATAACTGAACAGAAAATTCAGTTACTTCTGCAAGAAAAACATTGTTAGTCATTTCTAAGTAAGCTTCAACATTCTTTAAAAATTATTAGGCCCCATACGTATCACAGAAAGGAAAAAAATACAGAAATGTGGGAGATAACATCTTGTTCAAGATACTAAGAATACAAAATATCAAGGGAAATTAGAAGGCACTGTCCCTGACTGTATTTTTATAAAACCAGGAGAGTTTGCAAAGACCTGGTGCACTCACTATCATTCTTCTTTTAGTCTTATGAAGAAGTAATAGATGGGAAAGCTTAACATAATATGAACAGTCCATCACTGGTTTGCCACACCAACTTATACTTTACGTTTGTCTATACCACAATATCCATCAAAATAACTAAAAACCTCTCCAGACCAGCTGAGAAAATCTGGAGAGCTCCATCCTTTCTCTTTTGCTCACTGCTGGGGCATTTTGTTGTCTGTAAAAGGTAAAAGGCTGCTCCCTCTTCTTGGCAAGGTTATCAAAGATTATCATGAAGGAAAACATGACATGGGAGGTAATCAAGGCTTATCCATTTACTTCATCCTTGTGTGAGATTATTTGTCTTGTTAAAACTCCAGTTGGTTCTCTGGCTACTCAGCTGTGTCAGTCTCTCATACACATGCTCTCAAAATAAAGGTACTAGGTGAATCCACAAAGTGTAAGATACAATGCCTTTTGCTGTAATAGCTTGAGTAGACATAAAACAAGGCACAGTCTATGCCTCATAAGCCATGTCAATTTTATTCAGGCTGTCTTTCAAAAGATATCACATCCAATTTTATTGTTCTTTTTAACAATAGGAAAAAAAAGTAAGGCACTAGAGTATTTACAGCTCCAATTCTTAAGACAGACAATAGACTAATCAACCCACCTGACCAGCATATCTGACAACGTACATAAGAAAAGTTCACAAGAATATCAGCCGTATGGTTCCATTGAGCAAGTCAGGAATACAGGCAGCCCATGAAATTCATGGGGTTCCTATAAGTTGACAAGTGACTTGAATGTGTGTGTGTGCCCACCCATGCACGCACGCTGTGCTTATATATTTATCTGGAATAATCTAGAATTTATCTGGATATTTATCTGGAAGAGAAAAGTAACTGTGTTCCAAATATTTTGCAACATGCATGCTTTAGTGTATGCAAAGATAATTTGGACCATGTATATAATTTTGGTTATGTAGGAAGGAAGAACATACTTAGCATCTGAATTTCTTCTTCAATTAAAAGGTAAAAAAATATTTCTTATTTCTCAGATTTCCTTCTTTCTTTCTTTCTTTCTTTCTTTCTTTCTTTCTTTCTTTCTTTCTTTCTTTAAAAAGGACATCTTAACCATTCTCCAGGCTTCTGTAGCCTTTTTTTTTAAAGAAAGTCTTTCTATCTCTTTATTTCCCTTCCTGCTAATTACCAAAGCTGTGACTTACAACAAAGCCTCTGACTCTCTCCCATATAGTCCATACATTTACAGCTTTTTGATCCTGGAGTGAAGTTATAATACTGCATTTGTGACATTATAGTTATTACCAAGGCAACAGGCTGAAATCAAATGGTACTATGATTTCCTGGCAGGATCAAGAAGGAAGAAAAACAACTGGACTATGAAAGAGTTTTAATAACACCAATGGCTTCAAAAGGCAAACAGGGAAGAAGACAAAGATGCTGGTGCAGTACATTTCTCTAGATCAGGTGCAGACAATTATACTCCTCCAGATAATTCTGGACCAAAGCTCCCATAATCCCCACCAATGGCTACACTGGCTAGAGCTGATGGGAGTTGTAGGCAGAACTTGGGGGAAATGTTAGCTCATTCATTACATTTGAATCCAGACATTACTGTAATGTGGGAAATATCCACAGAGTGCCTGATTTAATGTTGCAGTTGCTTCCTCTACTTTAATGAACTGTTTTAGAATGGTAGAGTTTAATAGGAATTTTTCTCTAGTGCTTATCACACTAGTCAGTTGTTTCAGGTTGTTATATCTGAAAACTGCTTCTTTCATATCTGGAAAGATAGAAGGATGGCAACACACCCTTTTGCACCATCAACTACATTTGTGCTTCACTGTCTTTTTCACATGAAATATGACAATACCATTTACACCATCTTGTTGGTTCCAAGATTCATCTTTTAAAAAAAAAAAGGCAGGAAGCTGTAATTGCGCACTGATATAAGAATGCTGTTATGAAACCACCTACACTCCCTGTCTAGATGGGGAATATGAACACACATCACACCATTTCCAAGAACATTTTTTCTTAGGCTTTTTTTCTGTAAACTATCATTTGCCTCATTCTGCTTCTGTGTATTTACTCTTTAAAGTTTTCCTGGACCCTGTGGTTTCCTTAGCCGTTCTTTGAAATTGCACTATTGTTCTACTCTTCTTTCGGGGGGAAAAAACAATAAAACAATATTTTTAAAAATGCTAGAGAACACAGAACAATTGTACAGTAGTTCTCTTGGGAACTGCTGGGCATCCTGGTGTCTTCCCAGCCCAACGACTGCAAGTAATCTGGGATTTCCTTCCACGCAGTCCCTGGGGAATCCCCAAGGAAGAAGCAATGAAACCACACCTAAACTACACCCACCATGTGCACAACATTGCAACAAAGCAGAATGAGACACTCACACCCACAACAGTTACTAGTCTATAGTGGCAGAGGTGGTCGTTATTGGATTATTTCAAGTAGAAAAAGAATCAGTTTTCAAATGACTCAACAGTAATACAGGACAGGACAACTATGATGTTATGTGGCAAGCTCCAATCAAAGACGGGACCAATGCAATGCAATGACAGCAGAACAGTGTTTTGTGATAGATTCCTCTGCCAAATAAAACTAAACAGAAGGTTTCAAGCGAAAAAGGATTAGGAATAGAGGAAATGCATCACATGGTTCTGTGCTGTCTCCTTCTAAGTTACCTGCTGCTTGCGGATTTTAGAAAAAAGAGAATGCAAAGGAAGAAAAAAGTGCGAGGGAAAGGAATATGGACTATGGGATAATGTGTTTGCTCAGCAGAAGGCCCTTAAGCAATCACCTGTATAGAATTCAAGGCCCTTTAGAGGTAAAAGCTATTATTATGATGACCAGACTGTAAGAAAATTGTTGGGATCTTTCTGTGTTATCAGCTGGGACGAGCACTGGAGCCTGCAATATGAAGGCTGGGAAAAAACCTGAAAAATCAACAAAAAAAAGTCTCCTCCTTGAAGTTTTTTTCTTTTTTGTCCAGAAAAAATTGAAAAAATGTATTACAGTATATTTTCTTTTAAATTGGTGAATAAGAGTCTTTCTGTACTACTCTGTTATAGTGCCATTATTTCACTTTCAATATCCTATGGAATCCTGGGGTTTGCAGTTTAGAGAGATGTATTTAGAATTCACAGCCAGAGAACTCTTTGGCCTCAGTAAATGACAAACCCCAGAATTCCACAGGATGTTGAAAGAGGAATAATAGCACTATAACAATGTAGTGCAGAAAGGCCCTGAGACAAGGTGTTCATGTATTTACTACTCCAATATTATCCCTGCAAACTACGTAACAGAAAATTTTTTATGTAAAAGTATGTCCAGGACCAGATCATTATAATCACTGAAGTCAAGAAAACAACTTTTTTTTCCCTAGTAATTTCAAAATTCCCAAAAATTTTACACCTCTAATTGGGACTCTCTCCATTTGTCCTTCTCTATTTTTTATTTATTTCATTTTCTGTTTGTTTGTTTGTTTTTCAATATTACTCTATGGGGTAAGCTGCAATTAATCCCACTGTAATCCTTTAGTATTGCTGGGCACTTGGAAAATTAACAGAAATGTTTTCCTTACCCACCCCAATTTCCTCCTCACTTGCCTTCATCCTTCCTTTCTTTTTCTTCATACTCTCCTTAATTCTGCTTTTCACCTATACTCAGTGTGTCACACACTTTGAGGGGTTTGGGGTTAAGTCCTTTTGTCGCTAAGGTGAAAGTGGGGAGGGGATGTATTACGGCTTTGGCCAGAAAGGATCAGCAATACTAGGCTTCTAGACTGAGTTTTGCAGCCAGACATTTATTGCTGTGCTTGCACTTATTAGTGCGTTCTCGAACTGAAATAAACAGACTGTTCCTGACAAATCTTTAACACCACTCCTTATTAGCCCACAACAAACAAGGTACTTGAAGCATGAGTGAACACTGTACATGTTTCTCATGAGTGGGAAGAAATGAAGGAAGGTTAGTGACAACTTTAACTGAACAGACAGTAAGATGAGATTCCATGGATTACAACAGCTTCTCCCAACTTGTCAGTTTCAAGACAACTTGGACTAAACCATTCCAAAGCAACAACTGTATTATGAAGTTCAGTAGTCCATTTGGGGGAAACTTCCGGGTTAGGGGAAGGCATCTTCAAAATGCCAAAAAGAGCACTTCTGAGGAAACAAATAATCATATGTGCCCCTGGGATCAATTGTGATAACCTTCATAGCGTTATCTATGGAGAAAGGCCTGTTTAGAAAAATAGTGGCTGTATTTTTCTAAAATATACTTAAGATCAACACTTTATCCCACAAGACAACAGAAGACACACAAAATAAAGATATCGTATTTGCTGGCATATAAGATGTACTTTCCCCCTAAAAAATCCCTTCTGAAAAGGACACCAGTAAATACGGTACTTTGAAAACTACTGCAAACAATTGACTTACAGTGGGGCTTGTACTTTGTACAATCTTACCTCTTGTGTTTAATCCTTCTGTAGACTATTGATTTGTGGGGAATAGCCTCTCTGGATTTGGGGGGAGGGAGTGGAAAAACATTGGCAGCCCCTTTAAGAGAGGAAGAGCCCACCTTCCTGCAGCCCTTCCCTCCTTCCTCCCATTCACCCCTCCCAGATGGGTCTTTTTGCTGGAGCCAACCACCTGTGGGACAGGGGGGAGTAAGGAATTGCCTATGCTGTGGCATAGGGCATTTTCCCAGTTTCCCCCTCCTACAGTTGGTTGGCTCCTGCCCAGCACAGCCTGCAAAACCCTGCTGGTTTCTGTTCCTCTGTGTGTGATACTGTGACATTGACCTCAATAAACCCTTATAGGCTCTTGGTACTGGTTTCCCTTAGGATTCCCTTTGTTTACATCATCTGTACCTTCACTTTTTGTGTTGTTTCCATGGAGATTCGAGCCCTGGCCTTCCTGGTCCTAATGTGACACAAACTACTCCATTAACTGTCATATATCTACAAATCAGTAAGAAACCAAAAATACTAGTGTTTCTTTGTGTGTGTGTGTGTGTCTTTTATGTGTAGGGAATTTTTTTTGAATGGTGCAGCACTCAGACATGTGATTTTCCAACAGCAGTCTGGCAAAAAACTCCCAACATAGTTTTACCACAACAGAAAAAAACTAGGCACAAAACAAGCAATTATCACCTTCTTGGAATAAACATTTATTAACAGTTCAGCTGGCAAATTAACAAACATCTACTCAAACTGCAAGAGAAGTATCATTAACAGGTAAGAGTCCTACAACAGACAAGTAGCATCTGGCTCCCTGAATGTTCCATATTCCTTCACTTGCAACAATGGATTCCAAAGGACATCTTGTTCTTGTCAATCATACGTCAAATAGTTTCAAGGTGAACAAATCCAATTTGCCAGAACTGCCCTCTATCAATTGCTGATCTTTTGTCTCATCTCTAGGTGCTTCCTTACACAACTCCTACACAGAGAAGTCTCCACTCAGTAATTACTATGACATTTAGTGATAAACTATATTTTTTTACTTCATTTTCTTTTTGTGGATATTTTAAAATCTGTATTAGTGTAATGCTTTTATTGTGCCAGCTGAACAAGCACAAAAGATACGAACCTTAAAAGATCTTGCAGCTCTCATCATCAGACAAAATGTTACAAAGTACAGGTTGGTGATGGGAGAAGAATACAAGTGGCGGAGAGGCACAACTTTGATGCTGAAGCTATGGTGTTTGCATGATCAGAGTGTTAAGATGAAATGGAAGAGAAGCTGGATCTAAAGACATCCAAATTAGGACTACTATGTGATGTGATAGCTTCAGATTTCACACTAAAGTGTGCCTAAGACCCTTGGGAAAAAGGAAGAAACAAACCATGTTTGATCTTCTGTTTTTGAAAATATAAAATCCCACTAATACTCAAAAATGTCACCATTCTGGTACACAGGCAGGCAAGATGAACGTGTCATAGTACAACAAAAACACCTCAGAAAGTAATAGCAAACTGACTGCTGATGCCACTTCTCAAGGTTATTTTAAGTGTCCCATGGAGCAATGAAACAGAGGACTCCCACCTGACTACATCTGAGGGACAGGTAAGAGCACCAGCCTCTTTCCATTTTTGCAGCTGAGACCGACTGCCTTCATTTCCACTTCTCCCAGAACTGCTTCCATCAGCTGCTATTTCAGCTGGTTACTATGCAACTTCATTATGTAACGAGAATAAAGGAACCTGTACCAATTTTGCTTATTTTCCTCTTCCTTTTTCCCCCCAGAGCATTGTCTCTTAAACAGTAAGATAGTATAAAAATAAGCTGCTTTGAGTGCTTTAGGGAAAAGTTGTATATAAATGTAGTAAACAGAAATATTTTCTTCAGCAGCTGCACAAGGAAAAATCTCATTTGTCGTTCACAGCATTTTTCTCTCCTGCTTCACTCACTCCATATAGCCACTTGTGGTTCTTTCTGTTACCATGGTTCTTGCACGCAGAATATAGTCAACTGGAAAGCAGATGATAGAAGCCTAAATATTTGGAATACATCAGGAGCAAGCCATTAAGTGTATGGGGTTACAGAATGTGTTGAAGGTTATCACATGATGTCACACGCTAATGTGAGTCATAACATTACAGCTGTCAGAAAGACAAGTAACAGTTACAGTCTACAATATTACCACATTTCAAAAGGAGTTCACAGGGAAGATATCATCACTACTTCAAATATCTTTTTTCATGTGTAAAAGAAATTGCTTCTTAAAATACTGAAGTACATATTTTTAAAAAAATCTGAGTAACAACATTCAGTTATCCAAAATTGTGAAGTTCTAACATTTGACTCTTAGAGATTTAGTTAATAAAGATACCTCAGACCTACTTTATTTTTCCAACCATTAAAAAGTGCTTCTTGCAGAAATTTCTGTTCCTCTCTCCCTACTACCAAATGAGATCAATTCCATACCATTTGCAAAACTACTGCCTGGTAAGGAGTCTGAGATCTAAAAGCATCTGCAAGTTTACGATAAGCAAAGTCAGCTAATGAGTACCATAGATCTTAACAAAGTTTCATTAAACTTCTAAAAAAAGATTTGGATGTAATTGCAACTGAGCTAATTTAAAAAAAAAAAAAGAACTTCAGAGTTTCACTGATTTATATGTACCCACTGTATTTACTTCCACACATTAAAAGTTAGACCTTCATCCCACATCTTCTAAATCCCTGACCTGCACAGGAATAAGCACTTAAAAAGTGTATGGCAGAAAAGTGCTATTTACTTTCATCTATGTTTAAGAAATTAAGCTATCATATACATTTTTAGTAGGGATGGGACGAATCCAGAATTTTCTGAATCTGAATCCGGACCCAAATCCCTGGAAGGTTCTGGAAATCCACGAATCTCAAATCTTTCAAATTCTTTTTTAAAAAAGAGGTTTAAAAGCAAGGGAAAGAAAGCACCTCTACTGAAAAATGTTTTTGAAGCAGAATTTGACATCTTTAATGAAAAAAAATTAAATAATAGTTTTCTCTTTCAGGAAAACTTTCAGGATCCCTGGATCACCCCGGCGCCAGTGGGCAAAAGCAGGGAGCATGGGATCACGCTCCCCGCCACCTACTGCCAACCACCCACCCAGGACAGGATCAGGCCAGTGGCAGGCAGCAAAAGGGTGGGGAGCGCAGGATTGCGCTCCTTGCCACCTTCTGCTATCCACCTGGGCTGTGGCATACCTAGTTGGGCAAGCATGGAAATTGTACCTCCTACCTTCTTACTCCTACCCCAGCCCCGAGCCCTGCATGCATATCATTCCAGGTCCATCTTTTCTTTTCTACTGCTTTATTAAACATGATTATGACTCTAAGTAAAAACAAAACAAAACTTCATTATTCAAAATATTTTATTTTTTCCATGTACAAACAATTTACAATATTAATATTATTTTTCTTGCCTTCATTGCTGCAAATGTGTCTATGATGACCTTGAAATCCATTTTCATGTGCTCTACGTTCCTCCTTCTATATACCATAAACATCCAGTGTGGCATTTATGGTCATCACCCTCACCTCTGCAACAACAAGCTTATGAAGCTGATCAGGCTAAGAGATGGTGACTGCCCAAGGCTATTCTGTTGGTCTCTGAACCTATGTTGTTGAACACAAGCACGCTTTCTCTTTCTCTCCTATACACACACACACACACACATATATAATGCTGACTAAAGGAAGTCTGAGAGCCACCATGATGTAGGGTTTTGAACATCGGACTATGACCCTGGAGGCCATGGCTGGAATTCCGGCTCAGCCTTGAAAACGTGACCTTGGTCAAATCTAAGAAGTGACATGGTAGTCATGTTTAAATATTGGAAGGGAAGTAATATGGAACATGGAGCAAGCCTGTTTTCTGCTGATCCAGAGAGTAGGACATGGAGCAATGGCTTCAAGCTACAGGAAAAGAGATTCCACCTAAATATTAGGAAGAACTTACTGCTGATAGGATCAATTCAACAGTGGAATACTCTGCCTGGGAGTGCAGTGGAGGCTCCTTCTTCGAAGATTTTAAAACAGGCTGGAAGGCCATCTGTTGGGAGAGCTTTGATGGTGTATTCCCGCATGGCAGGTAGAACTTGACAGCCATCTCTTCCACCTCTACAATACTATAAACAACTCCCATCCATCCTCTCCCTCTTCCACCCTCCCATTTCTTTTCCCATCCCAAAAATTTAAAAAGCTTCGGTTACCAGTCCTAGCCCCTATTTATCCACTTTTCATTGTGCAGTCTGAAGCAAGTTGCTTCGCTCTGCTAAGTGGAACACCCTGTCCTGAGCAGGAAGAGACTGACTTCTACCAGCATAAATGGAAATAAAGGCACCAGAAAACAAACGACCAAATGGCTTGGAAGCATCAGTTAGTCTAAAATGATTCATGTGTATATGTTCCCCTATTGGCATAACAAATCTTCTTTATAAGAATGATAAGAAAAAATGAAATATTCCTGCTTCAGGAAAGGAAATAATCATTGCTTAAACAGTATTTTGTATACAATCAGTTTTTTTATTTGTTTGTTTTGCAATGAATTAAATTCAATAGTCTCAACAGCAGTGGAAGCTATGACCATGGCTAGAAGTAGGAATTAACCTGTTACATCCTAGTCATCCTCGTAACAATCCAGTGTAAAAGGATACCAGCACTTCCATTTTTGGAGCCAGTGTGGTGTAGTGGTTTGAGTGCTAGACTACTATTCTGAAGACCAAGGTTCTAATCCCTGCTCAGCCACAGAAACCCATTCGCAAGTCACAGTCTCTCAGCCTTTGGAGGAAAGCACTGGCAAACCCTCTCTGAACAAATCTTGCCAAGAAAACCACGTGGTATGTTCACTTTAGGGTCATCATAAGAAGGAAATGACTTGAAGGCACACAACAACAAAATTGTCAGCACATTAGAACCCAGTTTGTTTCAAATCCTTCAAAAGGCAACATGAAGCAGTCTCGCAAAGTCAGAAAAGTTCCAGTAGTCAAGCAGCAGGCGCAAGACTCATAGGGCAGTGATAAATAGCGCTGAATTACCTAGCTGCAATAATTCAGTCTCACTTCTTCACCAGGGAAAATATACTGGTAGCTATGGAAGAGATGCTAGTTTCTAGCACTAATTCAGATCACCAAGTGTCTTAAGGGAGATTTGTCTAGGACATATTACCCAGATGACTGAAGTTTTTTAATCCATCTTTTTTCCCATGGGAAGATTAGCATAGGAATTCAAATGTATTATTTATGTGGTGCTTGTGTTGCACTGCACAAAGGATAAGCAAGGGTAAACACTTTCCTTTAAATTCATGAAAGAAGGTAAAAGAGTTGCCTGGAAATAACTTGCTCACTCTTGATCCTTATCAATAACTTGATCAATAAAAAGAAAAGCTGCAAACAACCAGTAGTTCATAAATTGTGCTAACAACAAACTACATTCAAAAATGAGAAAATGCTGATGTCTCTTATATTTTTCTTTTTCTTTGACTAACCTCCCTTCCCTCTGTAACTACAAGGGGTAAGTAGCCTTCCAGATGTTGCTGAGGCTCTTTCACACTAAAGTTTAGTGCTTTGATTCTGCTTTAACTGCCATGGCTCCCTCCTAAGCAATCCTGGGATTTGCAGTTAGGGAGGGGCATTGAGAATTCTCAGCCAGAGAGTTCTAGTACCTTCCCAAACTACAAACCCAGAGATTCCACAGGACACAGTCATGGCAGTTTGAAGTAGAATATCAGAACTGTAATTGTGTTGTGCGAAAGGGCCCCTGAACTGCCACCCCACCCCACCGCAACCCTGGCCAGCACAGGCAGTGACGAGGAATGCTGGGTACAATTCAGTAATCTTCACCAATATTAGAGGGCCACACAATTCCCATTCCTCCTCTTGTCTTTTTCAGAACTTTCTTCCCTTTTCTGTTAACATGTGAGGAGGGAAGAAGAGCAAGAAGGTACAAAGTTGGATTTGGAAAGAGTGCTGCTAGGAAGCAGAACAGAAGAAAGCTACCAACAATGCCTGGGAAAAGGTTTTTTTGGACTACAGTTTCCAGAATTCCCCAGCCAGCATGGCCCAGGATTCTGGGACCTGTAGTCCTAGAAACTTTCCAAGATCTGCGGAAAAGATTTATAAAGGAGACAGAACTAATTGAAGGTGGGTAGTTAAGGCTACCACAGCAACTACAGTCCCTCCACGGCACCTTCATTTGAAATGAATGTGGGACATGAGTTCAACAGCTCAGAGCAAAAGAAGATCCAACTAGGAAAAAAAAAACTGGGAAAGCTACCTGGCTGGTGAGGTGAAGAAGGCAGAGAAGGCTGAAAGTAGGCAATCCTCTGATCTTTTCCACTGTGGAATGTGAATGTGAAGAGGCACCGGAGTCCAAGAGGCAGTGTCGGCATGATTTACGGTTGCATCTTCCTCAGGGCAGCAATCAGCCCCAAGGTGCGGGAGGAGGGGAGGGAAATCAGCTTCCCAAGACTGCTTCCTGAACAAGACAGTCGGCAGAAGCAGTCCCTCGGAAACCAAGAACTGCATTGTAGATTGCTAGTAAGAGTTGCAATGGAGTGATAGCTCAATTCTAGGAATCAGTTTATGTCTTTGTGGGTGACTTACAACAAAGGAAGCCTCATTAAATTCAGAATACCAATCTCTGAGGAAACCTCTAAGCTAGAGAGAACATTATAGTCTGCAAGTTTACTAAACTGAAGTCAGTGGGGTTCTCTGAATAAACCATAAGGAGAGGATCAGGCTGCAAAAATATTTATTATTAGAGTATTTATACCCTCGTGGCATTGGCCTCACCTGAGTGCCCTCCCTGCTACCTGCCTGTCTGCTTGTTGCTGCTGCTGCCAAGAGTGCAGCAGAGTGGACGAGGAGAGCAGAAGCATGGCTGCAGCTTCCCCGATGACCTGCAAAGTCAGTGGGAAGGGCTAGGCAGGTATGCAGCAGCAGCGAAGGGAAAACAGGCACCGTTCTGCATGGGGAGATCCAGGCGAGCTCAAGGAGGAAAAGGAGGAGGCAGTGAGTGCCAATGTGGGGGCAGGGGCAACATGGAAGCCTAGCGTCCCTTGCCAGGTGCTTCTGTTGTCAAACTGCCACCCGCCTGGGGCAGGATCAGGCTGGCGGCGGGCAGCAAAAGGGTGGGGAGCATGATCTCACGCTCTCTCTCTACCTTCTCCCACCCGCCACCAGCAGGACTCAAAAGATTCAGTTCGCCTATTTTGGCTGAGGGATTCAGATCCCCGAATCTCGAATACTTGCCCTGGATTCGAAGATTTGAGGATTCAGTTGGCCCATCCCAAATTTTTAGCTTATATTTAAGGCAGATAGCCTCAGATTAAGTGCTTCCTAAATACCACCTGTCAACTATTCAAAGAAATGTAGGAATATTTCATGCTATGTGTTTAAATAACTTTCAGAATATCATTAAAATGGAGGAGAGGATGAATTGTTGAAGTCAAGAAGTCTGCACAATCAGAATCTGAAGATGGAATGGAAAAAAGGCTAACTTAAAAGAATCAGGCTATACCAAGTATTGTGTAGGTCTAGGACTGTTGGGACAAGAAGCACACATATGGCTAAATCCCCAGTTGCTGGATTTCTCTCCAACCTTAGGTGAAACACACAGATTAATTGGTATGAAGGCAATGAAAGTGAAGCAAAACATAGCAATTTTATAATAGCAAGGCTGGATATTAATTCTGGTTGTATATTAGGTTTAGTTGGCATAGTGAACAGAAACCAGATTGCACAGTGCTTCAACACAGGTCTCTCTGCACTTGACCTGAATCTAAGAGCAATCTTGTCAGATCAGACAAAAGTCAGTTTAGGCCATTGTTCACTTTACAACAGCAGGTCAACCAGACACCTTCAGAAAAAGCTTACAAGTGAGGCATAGAGGCAACAGGTTTTTTCTGTTTGTCCCAAGGACCTGCTATTTAACAGCATTGTGCATCTGTTTTAACCTAGTGTGGATAATACTCACCAATAGACCTAAGCACAAGAAATGTTGCTAATACATTTTCAAGTGATGCTAGTTAGCAGCCTTTACTACATCTTAATGAACTATCTGTTGAGAATAAATCTACTTCCTATCATCCCCTGCTAATCAGTTTCATTTGCTGGGACTCGCTTCCAAGTTCTGATATCATGAGAGAGGGAATGTAAATAAAATCTTCTGCCTGCTCCACACCACGGATTTTTTTATATGCTGTATCCTCACACAAAACTAAATTCTCCTGCAGCTGAAAAGTGCAAACCCATTTTAGCTATTGTAAGGAACACGGAAAAAATCTTTTGGTGATATTGCTTCCCATTTCTCTGATAACCCTTTTGAAACGAAAACTTTACAGCATTGTATTTAGAATGAATGGATTAGAGGTGTATACTGCACTCCAAGTTGAAAGTTTGCTTGAAAGTTTGCTTCCTTTTTCAGCAAATTATTCAACATGATCACAAGATCAATTTTCTATGTGATCTGAAAGATTTTAAATTCCAGTATAACATATATTTCTGCAATATGTATTTTTACATTGAACCTCATTGATCGTTTGGCTGACCATTCACTTTATTCAGAAAATTCTTTTGGTGTTTTCCACATGTTGTTTGATACATTTCCACCTCCTCTGGGAAACAAGCTTGGCTACTTCATCGTTTACCCTATCCCTAGATCATTTATGAATTAGCACCTTCTATTTTACATCCCATACACCATGGTGGTTATTCTCTTCTGAGCCACTACAGCTCTTTCCTTCTCCATCTATCACCTCACTTTCCCCTCATCCAACAGTTTCTTTGAACTATCACCTTACTAATTTGCCCCTCTTTCTACTTCATTTCAGTTTCCTTCATATATCTTCTGCTCTGTACTACTCCACAACGGGAACAGCACATATGACTGTCATTGTCCTAGCAATTCACAATTCAAGAGAGTCTTGGATGCAAAGGACCACACATTATGGATTGTTGGATGGAACACACTAGAGAAACTAATGCCAACTCCACCATGAATTGCCTATTTGAGAGAAGATACCACAGATACTCTCTTTCACAGGAAAAACTGACAAGAAAGGGGAAAAAAGTGTTGTATACAGACTAATAATTATGTCAACATGCATTCAATGTCAGTCTATTTACAAATACAGCCATTATTCAAGGCATTGTAAGTGGACTGACAGAGATTATTTGATAGCTGCCACTTCTCTACCCCTGTTTTGATAGATTTTCACATACACAAACACACATACCTATACCAGCCTGTAAATGAACTTTTCCAACAAAGGCACTAGCTTTCGGCAGTGGTGGGATTGTGTGCTCCTATAAGAAGGGTCTGCTAGAAGGGTCTCCCATATCAGACAGCTTTTGCTGAGGAACCAGATTAAATGTGCCGAACAGCTACTGGACAGCAGCAGCAGTTGGAGATGACACTGGTGGAGGATCTCTCAGAGACAACAGCACAGTACCATAGCTAACATTTGTTAGTATTGTACAGAGGGAGGCATGGTAAACCCATTTAAAATGTATTTTACCATGAAAACCCTATGACGAAACAAGAGAAGGTACCAGAAGGTGAAACTCCCAGGTCAGATAGCAGTAAACGAGCAACTGCAGCACAGCAGAGGAGAACCACAAGCAGTGCTGTGGCTAATGACACATCTGGACTTAGATTGGATGTTAGGTTGTTGACATGTTCAGAGGTGGGAGGAAAGTCCAAAGGTGCACAACACATATCAGAGGAACATGGAGTACGAGTCAGGAGAAAGTAGACATAATGGAACATATGAATATTACAATATTTGGGGTTAGTGAGCTAAAATGGACAGGAATGGGACATTTTGAGTCAAATAAATACACAGTACTCAGGAAATAAAAATCTAAGAAGAAATGGGGTGTCATTAATAGGGAGGAGAGGTGTAGCAAAAGCAGTCAAAGAATATAATGCAAAGTCTGACAGAACACTATCAATAAGATGTCAGGGAAAACTCATCAACATAACAATAACCTAAGTTTATGCTCCAACTACAGTGATAAAAGAAGAAGAAATTGAAAAGATTCTGTGCTGGAGTCCAGCAGGAAATTGATCACGCGTCAAAACAGGGCTTCTTAATCACAGGCAACTAGAATGCAAAAGTAAGAAACACAGCAGAATCAAAGATTGTAGGAAAATTTGACCTAGGCAGGAAAGTGACTGACTGAATTTTGCAATGCCAACAGTTTGTTCATTGCAAACACATTCTTTCACTACTAAAGTCTGCATATATGGATACCACCTAATGGCCAACACTGAAATCAAACAGACTGTATAACTGGAAGCAGAAGCATTCTCTCTGCAAAAACAAGACCAGGAGCAGATTGTGGCACAGACCATGTATCAGAGGTTCAAAAATTAAAATTAAAGAAGAATATTAACCAATCATTGCACCAAAATACAACCTGAAGGACATCCCCACAGAATTTAAAGAAAATATAAAAAATGATTTGCACTATTTAGCCTAATTGCCCAGGAGCCTGGATGAAGCCAGGAACATTGTCAGGGAGGAATGAAAAAAGACACTATCTGCAGCCAAAAAGAAAGAGAAGACTCAATGGATGAAAGATGAAACTTCTCAAGCAGTTAAGGACAGATGAGAAGGAAAAATAAAAGGGGACAGAAATAGAGTCAGAACCCTGAATGCAACTGTTCAACAACTTGTGCACAGAGACAAAGAGAACTATTATTATAATCAATGCAGAAAAATAGAAGATGATAACAAAACAGGAAGAACAATACCTGAGAAATCAAAGGGAAATTTAAACAAGAATGGGGATGCTATATGACTGGCAGAGGAATACATTACATGATGAAGTACAAACAAAAAGATGATGGAAAGAATACCTGGAAGAACTATTCAAAATAGATGAAAGAATGGCAGATTCTTTCAAGGAAGAAATATCTGAATTTCCAGTTTTAGAAACTGAAGCAGAAGCTGCCTGCAGAGCACTTGGGAGAACTAAATCACAGGAACAGAGCTGTTTCAAGCTACCAAGACAGAATCTACTCTAATTCTAATTAAGTTCTAGTTCTAATTAAAATCAACAATTATGGAAACAAAGCAAGGCCTACAGATTGAAAATGCTCAATATACATCCCAATCCCCAAGAAAGGGGACACCAAGGATTATATTAAGCACAGGACCATGGCATTTAATTTTGCATGCAAGCAAAGTGGTGCTCAAAATTATACAACAAAGACTTTTACCATATATGGAGTGAGAAATGCCAAACTGGGTTCAGAAAGAAAGAGGCACTAGGGATCATACTGCAAACATATATTGTATAACTGAGTGCACCAAAGAATTTCAGTAGAAAATCAGCTTGTGCTTTATAGATTATAGCAACACCTTTTATTCTGTAGATCATGAAAAATAATGGATCACTCTTAAAGAAATGGGTGTGCCACAACATTTGTTTATCCTGATATGTTACCTCTACTCAAGACAACAGACTACTATCACGGCAGAATATGGAGAAACGAAATGGTTTCCAATTGGCAAGGGGGTCAGGCAAGGTTGCATTTTATCATCCTATCTGTCTAACCTGCTTGCTGAACATATTACAAATAAAGCAGGATTAGACTTGAAGGAAGGAAGTGTGAAAATTACAGGAAGGAAAATCAACAGTTTAAGATATGCAGATGACACCATACTACTAGTAGAAAATAACAAAGATCAGAACAATTACTGAAGAAAGTCAAGGCACAAAGTGCAAAGGCAGGTTTATAGCTGAAGATTAAGAAAACAAAAATAATGACCACAGATGATTTGCACAATTTTAAAGGAGACAATGAAGACATTGAAATAGTGAAAGATTTTCCATAGCTTGGATCAGTCATTAATCAGAATGGAGGCTGCAGTCAAGAAACCAGAAGAAGACTAGAACTTGGGAGGGCAGCTATGAAGGATTAGACAAGATCCTGAAATGCCAAGATATATCATTGAATACTAAAGTTAGCATTGTCCATGCTGTCATATTTCCCATTTCTACATATGGTTGTGAAAACTGGACAGTAAAGAAAGCTATGAAGAAAAAATCAACTCATTTTAAATGTAGAGTTGGAGAAAAGTTCTATAGCTACCACGGGCTGCAAAAAAATAAATGAATGGAACCTAGGGCAAATAAAGGCTGAACTCTCCCTAGAAGCCAAGATGACTAAGACTCTCATAGTTTGAACATACCATGAGAAGACATGAGTCACTAGAAAAAGTAATAATACTTGGTATGGTAGACTGCATTACAGACGGATAGACTCAATCAAGGAAGCCTTAGCCCTGAGTCTGGAAGACATGAGTAGGGCTGTTGAGATCTCTCATTCATAGGGTCTCCATAAGTTGAAGTGAACTTGACGGCAGTTAACAACAACAACAAATGAACTTTTTGGCTAATGAAACCCTCTTTGATTGAAATTAATGTATTGAAATTGTACTATCTATATTCATGAAGAAGGTCTGAACTGCACAAGAAACTGTTATGTTTTAATTTTCTTCATAACATGACAATGTAGTATTTATAAACAGATTACAGATTTAAATTTATTTCACCACTTATATTCAAGCAGCTTCCTTCCTTCAAGATCACCACCCACCCCAGCCTTTTTTGTTATTAGCACTCGTGATTATATTTGTATTGTTTGGAACCAGTCTTGTTGCTGATACTATTCTCTTTGACAGATATTCATGGTGATGTGTGGTACAGGTATTCCTCAAAAAATTTGGAAAAAACTAAAGTCAATGAGCTTTGGAAAAGCAGGCGCAATCAGTCTCAAGGTTTAGGTCGTGACGCCTGATCAGAGACAATAAAATGCAACCGACTCTATCAGTGCCAAAACCACCCAAGTCCTAATTTGCTAGCTCTGAAGCTATATTCACCCAAGGCTTGAGCAAACCAACCAGATACAAACAGTCAAATATCTTCCCAATTGTTTTTAAAGGAAATAATACAGTTAATGATGTTCATACAATATTGCAGAACAAACATTTTACTGAAAGTTTATTTGCATGTATTGTTTATACTGTTGTACCAAACAACTGGAAGGAGTTTCTAAAAATGTTTATCTTCCATTGAACTTAGAATACAGTCTAATAATGAAGAAAGTTTTCTTAAAAAATGATACATACATGACTGTGTTAATACCTGACAGCTGCTGGAACATTTGTAGACTACAACCCACAATCAACTGTCTTCGAGTTGGAGGATAGGTCAGCATTCTGCAGATCACAGGTCCAGCTTCAAACAAACAAACAAACAAACAAACAAAATGCAATTTATTAATCTATCAATTCAGTATTTCCCAGTACTGCCATCTCCATGTATTTTTGAGCAAACCCATGTATCTTGCATATCCTTAGTGCAGTTAGCAATTGAAACTGAAGACAAATAGTTATTTACTTTAGATTAGGTGAGTTTTTGTAATGATACAGATTTGGGACTTCAATCAATGAAATAAAATGGTTCATTTCTTTGGAAGACCAAATAGCCAGCATTTCAAATTAGCAAGAAATGCAAAAAAGATTATCAGGCACGATCCCATGGGCCATTAGTCCCATCAAATTCACATCACAAATGAAATTATATATAGCTTAGATAGAGCTTGAAATTAACATGTTAAATTATCGATCCACTAGATCTTCCCTGTAATTTCCCCAAACTCACTGGATTCTTTAATAATGCTGAAAAATATGCTCTCATTGATTAGGTTGTTAGAATTTGCTAGAGGGAGTGCCTCTCCTTCTTTCACATTCAGTAAAACAGGAAGGTCTACAACCTCAAGAGAAAAAAATATTACAATAGAAGGAAATCCATCACATTGCTCTTTTGCCAGGAAGGTTAATCTGTGTGATTTCTTTGGGAAGACAGCAGGGAAGGGGAGAGGGGGACAGGACTTTCTGGAGCTTAAGTCTGAACAGAGGATATGTGTTTGTGGAGTAGAGGAAGAACTGAAGAAGAAAATAAAAAGTAAATCTTGAAGGGAATGAAGTGTGGGAGTGGTTTTTGGGGTGGGGGTTTGGCTTAGGAGGAGACCAATTCTGCCCCCTCCCCTGGGCAGGCTGGTATATTCTGGACTGGTTATGATGATACAATATTCAATATTATACACTGCATTACAATTACATTATATTATAATATACTATACTGCCTAATATAGTTTTATTTGGATTGAGAGGCAGTGAATTCCTTTGTAATCTTGCTCAAAGTGCTATTCACTCAGTAATTAAGTAAAAAGTTTTGTAACACTCATATCTTTCTTTCTTGGCTTCTACCTCTCATTCCTCCCACACCTCCAATTCTGCTTTTTACCACCCACTCTCCTCCTTCTCCTCCTTCTCATCTATCCCCTTTTAATTATGCAATTTATATAAGACATGAGCAGAGAAGAGTGAGCTTTTTTCATATCAGAACACTAAAACTGAAGATATCACAGATTAAATTTGGGTTCCCTGGCTTCTGCATGAAAAGCAAGTGCTCTACCTTTGATCTTTGCAGATACTTCTTGATATCAAAATGTTTAGGGCAAAAGTACAGGAATAAAAATCAGTGTTACATGTTAAGAAAACCATACATCACTGTATATATGGCTTTCCTATTTGCTCTTCATCCTTATTGTGTTAATTTTTATGTTAAAGATGAATTCATCAGTTAGAGAGAAAATTAAAATTCTACATCATAAAATAGGTTCTGATTTAAAAAAAATCCTTGAAGGGCACAGTTAGAGGTCTAAATCTGAACCACAGGCCTAAGTCCAACTCGCTACAGTAGACTCAACGAATCAACCATTGATTTATTTTTATTTAAATCCTATTCATTCAATGTTCTACTCTATCTGAAACTAACATCTGGACTAAAAAAACTTAATCACATTTGCAATCAAGTAGAGAAGTTTTGATATAAGTCTGGGCCACATGTAGGCAACTGACAGCTGTTATTTAGAAGCACAGGTTTGCTTTGGCAATGTCTCCGAGACATAAGTAAGGTCAGTTTACAGCTTTAAATCCAAGCAGCTCTGCTTTAAAACCAAATTTAGCTTTTGGCCTATTTTACCATTGGGAACAATTTACTTCAGGACAATTTTATTCTGTCTAGGCAGAACCAGTGATGTATTACCATGCTTGCAACCAATTTATCACTGAATAAAATCCAATAAAGTCACCCTACACAAGAAGGCAAGCAGTACTAGATTCAAAAACACATCAGTAACTGCTCATGAGGAATTCCTCTTGTTTTCATAAAATGTTCCCCTAACAAGGAGCCTTGAATTGTTCATTTGATGAGTCATTTAAAAAATACAGCTGTAGCCTTTATGAAAATCAGAAACTAAGAACCACTTTTTCTTTCCAGAATTTCTCATTTATAATAGCTTATCATGCAATTATTACGATCATGATTATTAAAATGTTTATACCCTGCCTATATCAAGAGATTTCAGGGCAACTTATAAATAGTATTAAAACAGGTGAAAAACAGTAAGAGAATTTAAATAAGCAAAAAACATATTAAACTGAGTTAAAAACAGATGTTAGAAATTAAAAGTTTTAAAAACTATCTATAACAGTCTTTGTGTTGCATTAAGGACCAGGTTTTTATTTGGTGCCTAAATGACATATGTGAGTGTTGGCACCAGTCAGGCCTTCAGATGGACAGAATTCCATAGCTGGGATGCCACAGATAAGAAAAGCACTTTGCCATGTCCCAACACAGTGTATTGATCTTACTTTTGGGACATGGAAGAGTCCCCTCCTCAGCAGATCTTATTCCTCAGGCAAGTACGCATCATAACTAATTGTCCTACTATTACTAATAAGGTCAACATTTCTGTTTTTTCTTCCATTTATCTTGGTTCTTATATCAATTCATTATTCTTCCACCAAGAGAAATTAGGAAGTTCTGCAAACTCGTGTAACAAGTAATGGAAGCATGCAGCATTTAACTATTTTATAAAGCTGTGTTCCTCAGAAAACATCTGCATCACTTTTTTACGTGTAAAACTATTTTTCAAAAACCCACTCAAGAAATATGATACCAGCGGAGCATAAAATGAAGGCCTTAATTTTTTTTCCGAAATATAAAAGTGATAGTCGTTAAGATCCTTCACACCTCAAAATAGGCTATCTGAATAGGATATTTGTGTAATTACTAGAACTACTGAAAATTACTAGATACTCTGGAAGGAAGGTTTCATAACTATTTATAAGGACAAAACGATACTTTTTAAAAAGGACAGAACTTACAAGCCCTATCCTCAGTACCAACATACAAACAGCAACATCCCAGATGAAATACCCTTTCAATCTTACTTTAGTGTTCTGAGAGCCATTGCAAAATATATGTTCCCCATGACCTTTTGGTGATACAGAAACTTCAAAACATGTAAGCATATATTTAGTAGCACTGCAATACTGCCGAGTTGGTCAGATTTCAACTGGATTTTAGATATGCCATTCTTTGATATTTACACATTAGATGGCCCAGGTATTCAGTTTTTTTAAAAGGCGGTCTCCAACCCTTGTAGAAACTAAGATATGAAGCAGAACATGCAGTAACTATTCAGCCCAATTATTTTGAGAGAAGTAAGAATGCCACTGCACCAAATGTTTGATTACTGAGTAATTTAGGGAAAGTGCTTTGTATGCTGAAAAATACTTTAAATGTTAAGTATTATTTGCAGTGATAGTATATAATGGCAGTTACAAAATTAAATAATGCCTTTCTAAAGATGTAAGTTTTCTCAGAAAAAGGAAGTGGCTTCTATTCTCAAAAACAGACCTGAGAATCAGCTGTCTCTGAACACATGCAAAAGCCTTCCCACCTTTGACCTTCTTCTGTTAAATGCAATTATTTCAGAGCAGCAGCAAGTTTCCAGACCAAGAGAGTGCCAGCATCTCCCAGGCACAAATAGACGAAGCAAGCTAATCAATCAAGAGACAGTTGCGAACTTTTTTTTTAAAGCAAGTGAATTTAAACACATTAATAACTGTAGAGCTCACCCACACAACTATTAAGTACAGAGTCTAAAATTACCTAATTGCACATATACTCAGCCTCGTGCCCACATCCCACATGAAAAATAAGACAAAACACACCAACCAGATTCAGGCTTAGGGCTGGCCTAACATTTACTCAGCTAATATAGGGAAAGTGCTTTGTATGATGAAAAACATTTTAAAAGTATTATTATTAGCACTGAGATATATATATAGTTAATATAGAGAAATATATAGTTAAAATTAATTTTGCATTAATTCATATGAATTTCTAAAGATGTATGTTTCCGCTGAAAAAGGAAGTGGCTTTTATTTTCAAAGTGGAACCTGAAAACCAGCTGTCTCTGGACACATGCAAAAGCCTTTCCACCTATGACATAATGTTACCTTCTTCATAAGAAGACATTTAACAGTGCCAGGTCTATACATGTCTACTTGGCAGTAAGTGCCATTCATTTCAGTGGAACCTGTTCCTGGGTAAGTGGATCCAGGATAGATTACAAAACACAAAAGTTACTCTGAAAGAGAAACTTTTAACTTCTCCTCCTTATTCTGACAAACATACAATTTAATCTTCTCTCTTTGTTCTCAGTTGTGGCCAACCGCCCCCCAACAAAACCCCCCACTGATTTTGTCTTCACTGAGAGAGATGAAATTGGGGAAGTTCCGCCTCCTTCAGAACTCACATTTATCTCTCAATATGAAATTTCTTTTTTACAATTTTTAAATAAAATATTTGCTTTCAAAAGGGATCTCAATCATACACAATAATGTTCCAGTATAATAAAGCTCCAAAATAAAAATGCAAAAGGAGGAAAAAATAACCACATTAAGTTTCTATAAAAATTGATCAAATGTCCAAATACAAGTCCATTTGTAAATTTTGGCTATACATCATTCTTTCAAATGTTACAGACATTGTTAGATCTTCAATCCACTGGATAACAGGTACAGAAAAATTATCTTTCCTGTAATGAAGTATCAAGCTTTTACTAGTCAAAAGGGCACAAAAATCCACTTATGTTGGCAATTTGTTAATTTAAAACAACAACAACAACCAGACAAATAATTCAAAAGATTATGCCCATCCCTGAATATCAAGGAACTTTCCAACACTAGAGTTACTCATGTGATTACTTCCTTCCAAAATATAGCTACTATGAGACAACTCCAAAACATATGCCTTAAGGAAGCATTAGCAGTATCACCTCTCCAACAATTTCCTCATTTAGAAAGTCATTTCTTGGATAGACACTGTTGCAACCAATATACCTGAAAGAGCAATTCCTGCTTTATAAGATACAGGTATTCCTTGCTTTTCACTGACTCGTTTTTCAACATTCCGCTGTTTCGATACTTGCAAAATAAAGACAAGTTCCATTAATTTAATGAGGGATCCACTGTTTGATCAGTTCTTCTTGCCTCCAGAGGCTTGCTTGGGATTGCTGGCACACACATGTGGCCCCAAGTCTTGCCCAAGGAAAGAGTGAACCCCCTGTCAAACTACTGGAACCTGTTTGTAACTTGCAAGTGTCAAAACAGCAGACTTTTGTCAGTTCTTGCCCATGAGGGCTTGCTTAGGAGCATGGGTATGCACACTCCTTGCAAAGTGGGCTAACATGGGGGGAAAAGATGCCAAGCTGACTGAGAGACTCTGCAAGCAACAGGTGCACAATCTTGTACAACCCCAAGCAAGCATTTGATAAAGGCAATAGCAAACGATCTCTGAATAAATTTTGACAAGAAAATCCAGTGATAAAGTCATCGTAAGTTGGAAAGAACTTGAAGGCACGCAACAACAACTGCATTAAATATATTTGGCTTATTCTAAGCACATGACATGAACCATAAACAGTAGCCCCTAGAACATTAAGAATAGTATTTAATTAGAGCTGATAGGCTTTTTCAGAATCAATCATTAAGAAAGTATCAACGAGTAACACACAGTGGCCAAGAAGGCAAAGCGTGAACTATGATGTCCGACATTTAAATTCATATCAGACATGGCCTTAAGGTAAACTGCTATCTCCAAACCTTAGCAATTTCCTCTGAAATACTGAGATGATAGTTCTGTTTATTGACTTCCACATTAGTATCTTACCTCATATGAGGGGATGAAATGTCCACCTACTGGATTGCTTGCACAAGTAAAGAAACTGAGGAAGAGAGGCAAACACAAAAAAGGACGTGGCTATTCTGATTTGCACACAAGTCCAGAAGGTACAAATCAGGTCACATTCTATCAGAACTCACAAAAATCAAATTCCTCAACTATCCATATCTACAACTGCTTAAGGCTGTCTCCTCTATAGTTATTATCAGGAATTGAGATCTGTCAGCCAGACTAGGGCTGTAGCACTGGGAGGAGTACCGCAGGTACAAGGCCAAACAGTGCCTTGTGGAATAGCTGTTCCTGGAAGAAAGCTGTGCTGGGGGGATCTAGTTAGCAAGGGCACATGGGCCAGACTATGTCTGTGCTGCCCTTGTTTTTCAAGTTCATAATTCTATCTCTGCTCTTAAAATTACACAAAGACTTCAAATATGAGACTAACTGCCTTTTTTTTCTGCCAAATGTTGAGTCCATGAGGGATTTATACTAAAAACTAAGCATGATCCTTTTGACTTCGTAACTTCGCTATTGAGAAGTAAATCACACTGGCTTCAGTGGAATTTTAAACTAATTGCATACAGCAATCTTTATTTGCAATTTTAAAACGAGTTTAATTTTTTAAAATGAGACTCTTAAATGAGCTCTCCTTTTACCTTAGCTTAAATAATGCAAGTCTAGGCTAAGTTATAAGGCTCGTAAGCACCTCTTTCTCCTTACTCTTCCAGATCCTGGTTAATTACCCTATATAAAGCATTGCAGTATTTTATATTATTTCAGGCTCAATCTGAAAGTTCAACCATTTCATAAATGTGATTCTGGAGGTTTGAAACTTGGGAAGGTACAATTCAGATATGTTGGTCTAAAACACGTCAAATGATGATGTAGAAACTGTTTGTTTTGAATGCTAAGCAGCAACAGCAACAACCACCACCCCTGAAGTTCATTTTGAGGTTGTTGCTGCATTCTCTTCCTTCAGTATCCAGCTAGCAGCTACAGTCAAACCCATCCTTACCCTAGAAAGCCCCAATACAATGGTAGTTTTCAGAGACACCTATGTTAGTCTTTTTAAGGTGGGGGGAGGAAGTTTAAAAAAGAAAGCAGGAGCCAAGGGGGCATCTGGTGGCAGCATTAAGATTGACTCATTTTAACATGAGTTTGTACATTTCAACAAATTTCTTCAGATGCACTGATGAAGTAGCTGCTTTGGGTTCCATATTGGAGAAAAGTGGAATATAAATTTAAATAAGTCAGTAAGTAAGTAAGTAAAGTATCATATTCAAAGTGCAATGGGATACAAAAAGATGAAAACGGTGACATGGACCATAAGCCTTCAAAGGATTATGTAAGAGAAAACAAGTCTGTCAAGCAACTGGTCAGTTAATATCATGCATAGGGTAACAACAGTCCCAGAAAACAGGTTTAGAAGCTTACAAAAGCTTTCTTCAGGAACAGCAGAATAACAGCTGCACATTCTGGCCATTCCCAAGGCCAAGGAAACTATAGAATTTACAGTGCCTTATAAGCTGTGTGTGTGGTAGCATCCTATTTGACAGCTAATTAAAACAACTCTTTTCCCAGGCTTCCATCCCACCCACCAATAGCATGACCTTGTATCTATGTTTGTTCTCTCTCTTACCAAAGTTCGTTAAAACAACATTCTTTTGTCCCCAACACACTATTTTCTCATTCGATCATTCCCAACACACTGTTTTCTCATTCAATTCCATCATCCCTTCCAGTCCTTCGTTTAAAGCACAACATGGCATTACATGACATTAAACTTCAAAGCACTACCTGGCATTAAATGCATGACCAGGAGAGCAAAAGCTTGATAGTTAATCTTGAAGTGTCATAGCCATATAGAATCATAGAATAGAATCATAGAAATGTAGAGTTGGAAGAGACCACAAGGGCCATCCAGTCCAACCCCCTGCCATGCAGGAAAACCCTCAAAGCACTCCCGACAAGTGGATATACTATGCCTCTACTGAAGAAACTTCAACAGAAGTGTCTTTTATTACATATACATGTGATTGTATTATAACTCTACCTACCAGAAACATTGTCATGAAACTATAAAAACGGAACAAAAATGTGAAAGTTAAAAAAAAACCTGCTCACCAGAAGTGATTTAATAAGGAAAAAGGAAGCAATCGGAACAATTCAGACAAGTATACAACTCAAGTCTCAAAGGAACTCTATGGCAGTTCCTCAGGAATAGAAAGCTTTGGGCTGCACACATGCTGTAGAAGAAATGCACTCTGCATCCAGAGTATGCAACTTTGAAGGACTGGGGAATCATACTAGCCCCCTGAGGAACTGGAAAGCAGCATCAGTAGAGTCTTTAAAAGCAGTCAGAGGGCATGTGGCTATTTTGCTCTATAAAAGCATACGCAGAATTCCACTATATGGCACATAGTAAATCAAAAGCTCCACCAATGTGTGCCTTGAAGAGAGATGGTTATTTAATACTTGCTGTATAGGAAAATGTCCCAGGGAATTCTGTGTTGTGTCCATGAGAGGGAGAAGTGAACATCCGAAGGTCTGACCCAGTCGCGCTATACAAGCTCAGTAAGAATCCAACCTTCTGGGCAGTAAGAACAAAGCAACTGGAGGAGAAGATCCCAGTAGGTGATAGACTAATTACAGTGACAAACCGCCTACACTTCTTGGAGACTGGTAGAGTGAATGACACTTACAAATGCACAGTGGGAATTGTTCCATATTAATACCTCCAGAGAATATACTCTATGAAAACTTGCAGAGAAGAAAGTGGATATGTGGGAGGGAAATCACTTCGATCATTCTCCCTCCTGATTAACAATGGTCAAAGGCATCTTCCTTTAACAACGATAGAAGCCATTTGAATCCAGACATACATACAGGTGGCGTCAAAGGGCATGTCACCTAGAGTTGATGCAGTAAAGGTAGTGGCTGAGGCCAGATACCAACCAAAGCCATGAGAAGGGATCAACTCCAAGCCATTTGTCACTAGCTTTGACATTTCCCATAACTCAAGAATTCAAAATGAAAAAAATCTGTTGTCAAAGGCAACACTGGTACTTTTTAATGGTGTGCTTTTCTTCCAGGCAGAAAAGACACTGCAAATTATCATCTGACTGGAATTTTTCTTCCATAACACATTTCTTGAAGAATGCTCACAAGGGCATGACTTCTTGAGTGGTTTTGTGCAAGCAAGAGCAATCAATGAATATAAATCATAGGGACCTCAAAGGAGTTGTTAAAATATGTGGTCCTCACCTTGTTGAGACAGATCTATGCATCTTTTAAGAACCACAGGTCTCCCTATCAATACATCAGAAAGAGCAAGAGTGGCAGAAGGAAGACACTCCTGCGGGGTCCTTCCTCTCGGAATTGATGACAATGGAACAGCTTGAAAAAGAGGAGGAAGAGAAAGAGCTGGAGGCTTCACACCCACCAATTTGGTGAAACCAGCTGATCAGAAGAGGCAACTGATCAGATAGAGAAGACAGAGGTGGACATGAAAGAGATGCCAGTGGTGAGGCTCTCAGGACCCAGGACCAGTGGGTCTCAGAATTCAGCAGATCCATAATCACATACCTTGGTGGTGGTGGATATAGATGCTGGGCCTGTAACAGTCTCTATCACCATACCAGTGGTATCTGTCCCAGTCTGGTGGAGGACAAGCCCGGAGACACTGTAGTACCACCCCACTGGTGGAGGCAGGGTAGAAGGACCACAATGAAGAGACTCTTCAGGGTGAACATGAGATGGTTCTTGCTGGCAGTGTGGACCTGTGCAAGATGATGGACAGACAGCTAGGAACGATATCTCAATGTCTTTCGGAGGTGCAGAAGACAGAAGACTGATCAAGTACATCACCCTCTGAATGCAACCCCAGACACTGAACATCGATCAGGTTCAACTCTAGGAGAAGAAAGTCTTCTTCCAAGCATTCTAGAATAGGAACAGAAGACCCAGGCTCAGAAAAGGCCAGACTCACATTCTCAGGAGTAACTTCAGCTGGAAGAACCAGAACAGATGGCAACATCAGATTGACAGCATTAGGCACATTAGTTCATCCAACTCCTTTGGACAAGCCAAAGAAATATGACCAGGGTTAGATCTCTTCTGATGAGACAATGGGTCATCTGAAGGAACATGAGCAGACTTGGATTTCTTCTTAGGAACCAAAGAATAATCAGAAGGCTTCTTTCATTTTTTGGAAGCAACAGTGACTCTGGACAGAGCATGCACAAATTTGTGTGGCACCAAAGACTTGAGCAGGGCTAAACTGAATATAAAGTTGATGGTACCAAGGTTCCCTGATGAGCAAGGAAAGTAGTGCAATCTTTTGGTACAGTAGATGGTGAAACTGGGTATAATTTGGCTGGAAAGGAGCAGAATACTGGACCAAGCAAGTCTTTGGTTTATTCCAAAAAAGTTCTTATGTTCAGGTAATCTGTGATTCTTCAGAAATTTCCAGCACGATCCAATAAAACTTATAAGCATTTCTAAACAGGTATAACTGGGACACGAGGCATTCATTCACAGTAGATAACCTGTATATTAAATATTATTTCAAATGTCTCATGCCATGTAGAACAGTTTAAGTTGCATTTTCAAGTTAGAAACATCATCTGAGTACTCAAGCAAAACAGAATTAGCCAAATGTTATTCTTATGGCCATATGTTTTTCAAATTAATGATTTAAACGCATTCAGCCTGGTTGGCTGATTAACTAGCTTTTTCAAGGTGTAGAATGCTTTCTGTAAAATATTTTGTGGTTGCTACTGTTCTGGAAAAATCAATTACAAGATGAGAATTATCCTTAAACAACCTTGTTTTAGACTTCAAATGATCATGAATTTTCTGGCCTTGTGTATGTTTGAGTGTGTGTGTAATTTAACTAAGCATCCCTGAGGGCCTCGGCACATATTGCCATGTTTGTTACTAGGGCACACTGAAAAGGATTCCACAAAAGTTTGAAATATGATACACCCAGAAGCAGTTTTGTTGGTGCAGAGAGTACATGTTGGTTATCTGTAACTGGAATCCATTTCTCTAAAAAAAAAAACACACCACTATAAAAGCATGTTTTAGATGTTAACTCAGCTAGGATAAGCCAAGCCATCTTTCTGTATAGCCTAGCGACTGTTACTGGCAAAAACCATGCGCTTAATTATCACCAAGTGCTTAACTATTTCGGAAGAAGGAAAATTTCTTAATATGCACTAGTTCAAACAAACTAGTTCAAACAAACGGACCTACACTCCCAGCTCTTTTACTACTTAAAACAGACTGATGGTTTGTATTAGGAGGTTCAAGAGTTCTTTGAATTGCTGAGCCAGAGAAGCTCATCACTTGTCTCAGTTCAGGTCTACTTAACAGAAAACTATTGCAGGACTGCTGCTTCTTCGGGATCAGGTTCCAAAGTTGCAGTTCAATGCAATGAGGGAACCTCACCCTCTGCGCATGTACACGGGTGAGCAGGTATCTTCAGTATTTTCTACAACAGTGTCAAACTCTAGAGAGAAACAACCTGTAAAGTGAAAAGAGTGTATCTGTACTAAACTAAAGAACTGTAGCAGTTTGCATAGCATTCTTACTATCATGGCTCCATCCTATGGAATCCTGAAACTTGTTGTTTGTTCAGGGACTCAGAAATGTTTGCTAGACAGGTTTACTCCACTCTCCTGAACTACTGTTCCCAAAATACCCTGAGAAAAAGGTTTGAGGATTAAAATAGTTTAATTCAATAGTGCAGATGGGCACAACATAACCGTAAAAGAGATCAAATGGTGAGAGGAACTCTGCTTAACAAATGACTGCATTATTTTATGAGTTATTAGGCAGCTTTATTTATGAACTGCTGAGTATAATTCATTATGAATTTACAGATACAGCCTGCCAATTTTAAGACATCCATGACGGAGTCTTCTTCAGTACGCTGGCCAACCATGCCTTTACCCAGAATACTCCATTCCAGTCTTACCCAGTTGGTCAGTATTCTGTGTCACTGCATTTACTCAGTCCTCACTTTCTTTCCTCTAAAGATTTTATTTGTATCTGGCAAAAACTGGTGTTCCCTAAAGCTTTCTCACATGCCTCCCTTGTGATATTTTAGTTATAAGTGGATTAATATTTGAAAAGCTGTCCTACTAAAGAGGGAATGGGCTTGTTTTCCACTGCTCCAGAAACTAGGACAAGGAGCAATGGATTCAAGCTACAGGAAAAGAGATTCCACCTAAACGTCAGGAAGAACTTCCTGATCGTCAGAGCTGTCTGCCAGTGGAATATGCTGCCTTGGAGTTATGGTGGAGTCTCCTTCTTTGGACGTTTTTAAACAGAGGATGGATGGCCATCTGTTGGGAGTGCTTTAATGTGTGTTCCCGCATAGCGGGGGGGTTGGACTCAGTGGCCCCTGTGGTCTCTTCCAACTCTATGATTCTACGATTCTAATACACGTAGATTTAGTTTGACATTTGTAGATGGAATCTGTATGAAAAATCCTAAATGTTACCTTTAGTTAATGTACCACAATGTAGAACGGACTATTTCTAATACTTTGGAAACAGTGTGAAAATGTAACATTTCAAGTGAAAGCACACATCTAAGGAAGTGCATGCTCCAGTGGAAATGGCAAATGTCTATTTGCATTCTGCCTACGAACTGCAAGTCTTCTCCTGATAAAACATGAAGATGAACTCCAGTTCTTTACTCTGTATACCTAAGGAACAATAGAATACTAGAACTTTATGGATGAGCTGCAAATCTCCTGAGGTGCTTCTCTGACATTATTCCGATAGCAAGCAAATGATCAAAGTTTTCCCATGCTGCCTGACTTTTGCAAGATGATTCACATTGTGAGAGCAGACTGGAATATATTTATAAAGAATATTACGCAGATATCCTACAATACAAAGATTCAGATTTTAGAATCAAGATTTTATCATGGGAAAAGGTAAACAAAGACTGCTCTTATAAATATGAAACCATATTCAGAGGATAACAGAAAATGCTTTATTTCATAGCAATTTATCAAAATTGCATAGTCCTGTAATATTGATAAATATTGTCACAGGCGCCCTTCTTCCTCAGTACTCAAGTCTTATTAGCAGAAAAGACAAGAGGAAAATGTTGAATAATTATAACCTGCATAAGACAGCACATACTTTCTCCTGTTTTCAAGAAATAGGGGCCGGGCGGGGAGGGAGCAACTGTTAAAGAACCACATACATGTGTATTTTCAGACTCAATGGATCCTAAATTCTACTGCCCAGCTGGCTACAGCTGTGCTTTTCCTCAGACAATGTGTGAAGTTACCCCGCACAAAATAGGGACAGCATGCTTTCGGTTCCAATGACTTGGGGAAAAAATATGCAGTTGGTGAAGAAATCACTGAACTGGTTAGACCAGGTGCAAATGGGCAAATATGGGCAAATATGTACTCTTCAGTCACTAGTCACTAAAACTTTCTACCAAGGGATGTGCACTGCCCTCCCCATGGGAAAGTCTACAGGAGAGTCTTAGGAGTTTTAGGAGACTCCTATTTATAGATGCTTGGGGAACCTCCAAGCAGTAGCATCCAGGTACAAACATTCTCTTTTCAGGGGAAGGAGGTAGCTTGATGTGAGAAGAACGTAGGGGGGCTGGTGGATACTTTTAGGTTTGGTCTTCCAAACTAGCCAGCAACTGTTGCCTCTGCTGATATATTAAGACAGTAGGACTTCAGAAGCTACTGCTCCCAAAAATTTCACAGCGTAACCAATACACTGCCCCAGACTTCCAGCCTTAGCATACCTTCCTAATGAATACTGGATGGAACAGGCACTTATGATACAAATGAAAAGTCATTACATCAACTCTACAGCTGTGATCACTATAAAGACAGCTTCAATAATGGGTATGTTCTTGGGAACATAACATAAAGTTTGCCATATAGTTGGCAGTGATCTATAAGGTATAGTTAATATGTGGGTTGGTAAAAAAAAAAGGAGGAGGGGGGAGGAGGAGGAGGAGGAATGGGTGGAACCACTGAAAGTGCAAACAACACAGTTCACAAGAAAATCTTGGCATTTTTTTTTTGAAGTCTTGCCTCACAAAACCCAAACTGAAATAAGCGGTGCTACAAATGCATGTGATCTCAATGTTGCTTAACTGCAACTGAAGCAATACACTGGCACTTGGACTAGCAAATGAGTGATGGTAAGCCAGCAGATTAGTACCTGACTCTTTTCAACTGGGGCACAAGACAAAGAGAATTAAAATTATCCTCAAAGAATATGTCTTCTCAAAGTCAATTCCATTTTTAGCAATGGAACAACAAAGAACTGGGTTTTGGAGGAGATGTCAGAGATCAACTTCTTCCTCTCTTTCAGCCTAGCAAGAGCACTGGCAGTAGCAATCCCAGTGACCAGGGGGAAGCCAGTTCCACAGAGCCAAAGGCCTCTTTCTCTATAGCAGGGCAGTCCTTGAGTCTAACAAGAAGAGCTATGGCCACTGTTTTTCAGGCTGACAAGAAGAGGGACAAGGTGGGAGGAAGCTGGAGTGGGAAGGAAAAAAGAGAAAATTTCTCACTACCCATGGAAGTTTTTGTGTACAACACCTCTGGTATTAAGCCTAGAGATAGCTAGGAAGCCACATACAAACACACACACAGTTTTCAGAATACCAGTCTATAAAGGAGGTTTCTAGTAATCTGCCATGTTAAGACTTGTAAACAGAGAGTCTAGTGAACACCATACAGAAAGAAGAGGTTTTTAAAAAAATTAAACTACCTTCTGGTTAATATTCAATATTCAAAAGCTCTTGCCACTGGCAATAGCCTCAGTTATATTGTGCTATGCTTTTTGACTGCATACTGACACTAGAAAGTTAGTGATCATTTTTCTTCCTCCAGCTTATCTGCTTTTCATTTTTCCAAATTGCAGTTACAGCTTTCCCAATTCAGTGGTATCCAAAGAAACCAACAAAAGCTAATCTACAGTGAAATATTTCAAGGGTAATATGATCATAGCAGTAAATAGAACTGTTCAAAGGTATCCAAGGAAGCTTGATTTTAGATTAACTATTCGAAATAACAGCAGACTTTGAAATGTTCAACAAAAATGTCACATTCAATTTTGTTCTTTACCATTTCCTTGTTGGAAACTGCTGCTGAACTCAAACACCTGAACTAAAAAGCATTTGTCTCACTCCAGTAACCTATATTTAAGGACAAAATCTTAAATTTATTGTTGAAGTAATGTAAATTGAAAGCCTGTTCTGCCCTACAATTTACACATCATTTCTGACACTGCAAAAGGCCACATGACAGCAATATTAGAATTGTCAAGTACATTATTATCTTGATGTTGCTTTTAAGTCACCAAAGGAAATCATAGTTTGGACAACGTAAGCAGTTGTTTTAAAAGGTCAATGGCTGAAAGGCATCTGAAGTATGCATGAAGTATGAAGTATGCATGAAGTATGAACTAGCATCTAAAGTATGATAATGAGTATCTAAAGATGTACAATAAAAAAGAATATGATTTCTTTATGAATTAAATATAGTGATAGATTAAATTGTATAGTGAAGCATTAACATTACTGATTATACATTTATTTTTCACATTCGTTATGAAGAGCTTTTATAACTCCTGCTAGGCACTAGAAAGGACTTTGGTTTCATAATAATGTGAACTGATTTAAAATTACCAGTGCCAATAGAAATCATTCACTTAAAAATAATGTTTCCCACTCTGAAATTCACATTTGGAAGAGCAAGCGGACATTATAACTGGTTGCTCTAACTAGAACATAGTAGCTGGGTTTCATAACACAGAACCATGGGCTGGTAGTTTGAGAAACCACCTTGTAGTTTCAAATGTTCAAAATCAAAATTAAATAATAATTTCTAAATAATAATCAAGCAGCCTGTGGACCACATGCATCGCCCAGGGCATTTTCAGAGTCCACAATTCCCTCCAAGAGCAGCAGTTGTGCTTTTCAACAAGATACAGCCCCCACTATCTTTTTAAAATTAAAAAAAAAGTATACAAAACTAGCACTAGTCTCCTGTTACATTCAGCTTTGTCTTTTTGTTTTCTCACATTTTTTGGAATAAGTGCATCTACCAGCAAGTCTCAAAGGTGGGCAAATGACCCACAGACTCCACAGCTTGCCCACTCCTGATTTAGAGCTCCTTGAGTGACAGGGCACATGAAATACTGGACTTTTGCTAGCAGAAAAGGAAGCATCCACTGAAAGCCATATTTCCTTTCATTTTAATCTCCCATCCACCAGATTCAGTTTTTGGGCAGTTCCATTGCTCCACAGGAAAGGAAAAGAGTTTCATTGCACTGGTACTCTAGGACCAGCCTGGCCTGGACCTAGGCCTGTGTTTTCCAGCTGCTCTGTGTTTGGTTTAATAATGTCATAAATTCACTTCCATTTCCACAATGCAGCAGCCTCCTGATGCAAAGCAATTCCCATTTCCATAATACAGTAAGCTGCTCAGGAGAAGGAATCTCCCTAACCTCAACTCAAAAGTCCATGAACTCAGACATAGCTGTTAACCATAAGTGGCATAGAGTATGGCTTCCAAGTCAGTTTTAGGCCACGTTTGTGATCAACCCAGGTGTGTTCACCATTTCAGAACCTAGCCTCTAGGCAGGCTTCAGTCCAGATACTGAAGCATACCACTGCCTAGGCTAAACAAAATATGACTTTAAAGCCTTTATAACACTAAATACACACTTAAAAACTTCTGCCTATGCAGCTAACATGCCATTTGCAATAAAGAACTATTTCTACTCAGAGCAAAGAATTTGCTTTACATCTAGAATGGTAAGCAAGATTATTTACTTGAAGGTTAAGAAATCAGTCTTATGTACCTTTATTCAGAAACACATCAACTAAACATAAACACACATTACAGTGGCCGATAACAAATGTCCATAACACTTGAGAAGCACTGATATAGCTACTGAACAAAACGGGAATTTTCTAAGAGATAAGGAGCGAATAAAGCCAGCGTGATATAGTGATCTGAGAGCTAGACTAGGACCCTGGAGACCAGGATTCGATTCCCCACTAAGTCATGGGTGACCTTGGGAGTGTCCCAGATTTTCAGCCCCAGAAAACCCCATGATAGGTTTGCCTTAAATTTTACCATAAGTCTATTAAAAAAAAAAAGTCACCATAAGTCAGAAACTACTTGAAGGCATACAACAGCAACAACAAGGAGTGAATGTCTATGTCTTTTGTGTGATAGAGTTATAAATACTGAAGAGAAAAAGTCAGAAAGTGACCATGAAGTTTAAATAAGTGACCAAAGAAAAAGTCAGCTTAAGCACAGAAAATATTCTAAGTGCATACAGATTTCAAGTTACATCAAACATATACAAGGCCTTTTTGACCTATGTCCTGCAAGATCTTGACACATTCAGCTAATAAAGATGTCACCTCATACACTCATGTGAGATACTAGAAACAAATGTGGCACATACGGTTGGCGAATAACTCTTGCTCATTATTGAGTCTATATGACTGCCATGGTCTTTTGTTGCTCAGCTGTTCCTACTGTGCGGTTTTCTAAGAATTTTATATAAATTTGGTGTGACTACCTGGTAGCAAGTAGACTGTGAGTATGTATGGCATACTCTGTTTGACACAGCATTTATCTAAACCAACTGTTATATTCTATCTACTACCAGATTCCTTTCATGAACTTTAAAGGGTTTATTTCCCCTACAATATTAATAATTTCAGAACTGACATTGTTGCAGATCTTCCATAAGTAAAGGGACAAAAGGAATGATCTTATGAGCTACAGGTATCACTTTTATGATAGTGCCCACCCTAATTATGGTTAATTCTGTGAAGCCAACTTTATACCAGATTTTGAAAATGAAAATTCTGAAAATGAAAATCTCAGCTGTGGTTCAGAGTAATGGAACTGTACATTTTAGATGTCACACTAAACTGCAGTTAATCTAAAACTCTGAAAGCTTCCTCCTGGCCACACCACCAGAGGGAGGAACATCTAAATAATATAATATCTTGCGGGATCCTCCAAAGTGGGACTTTCAGTGTTTTCATAAGTCCTTTTTAAACTTTTTTTCCTTGTAAATACAGTGGCAGTGTCTTGATGAAAGAGGGACAGTTGTGTCTTGCCCTGTGAAGCTAGACATGACTGGCCCATCACAGGACAAAAGCACAATTTAGGGGCATTTTGTGAATACAACCCTTTTCTGTACAATCCCTCTATTTCATCTATACACATACCATAACAAGTGAAAGCAAATTTACAGGATCTACTCAGGCTTGCAATTTTGTCTTTTCCAATACTCTGAGATCCAAGGCACATGCTCATAATATTAAAGAATATGATGTCTCTGAGCAGCTACTAAGCACAAGGATTCCTTTTAGTACCAGAACTAAGCAACTGTCACAGTCCTTCCACATGAAAAATCATCCATTCTTTTTTTACTCGAGTATTTTTTTTTATTTCAACAGCCATTTTTGTTGTTACTGGGGAATCAATTTGTTGCTGCTTGGGATCTACTGCAAATAAAATATATAAAATAAAAAGTCATATTCAAAAAACAAAACAAAAGGAATCTACAGCAAACCATACATCTCATAGTAAATCCTGGTATACTTTCTGTTTGTCCTTGCACTAGGATCCATTTCTTCAGCCTGGCTCACAGATGGATGTATGGCTCTTGATCAGTTTATATAATTCCTCTACAGCAGATGACTGACAGCTGAACCTGACTCAACCTCACTGAAAAAATGTTGCCCTTGAGATGATACAAGATTGCTAAGTCTCATCTATAGTATTGTATCTGTGATGATCCATTCAAATGGGCAGTAATGCATTTATTAAAATAACCATACATGCATGTGTAAGTTGCCCTTTATCATGTTAGGGTGCACAACTGGTATTTATATCCAGAGTTAGAAAACTATCCAGGAGAATAAGTAAAGCCTGAAATGCATCTGCGAGTGCTACCTCCCAAAATTTTACAACGCTACAAGCCATCTTTATTTTTTATTTTTAAATGGCAATTAAAAAATGGCAGACTGTGAACTAACCAACTTTTAACATTTTTTGACAGCTCATATATCTGCAAAGAAGGTGTTGTCAAAATTACTTTAACACAGCAGTTTTATACTCCTTTTCCAAGGCCATAGCTATAGCTAAATGTTCTTTCACTTGCTCTCCATCTACCAATGCTACAGGCTCCAAGACTTCTGGGAAAACACAGTTCCACTTCCATAGCAACAGAAGCTGGATACCACATAGAGCAGTACTTCTAAAATGAAATATGAATAAAGATCAGGAAATTCAGGAAATTTTTGAAGTGATTTATTATTATTGCCAACACAACTAATTTGATTTTAACAAAAGTTCTAAATTCCTTTTTCTTAGGAAAAAAAAAAATCTGTGCTTGTGTGAGAAACTGCTAATAGGAAAGCATGATCTTTTTTTAAAAAATACTTTTTATTAGAGTTTCCATGTAACGTATATAAATATACAATCACATACAACTACAAAACAAAAATAAAACAACGACAATTTTTCTTATCACCCCCTTATACTATCCCAGAATAACCTACAACAACAAAACACCATTCCTATCCCCCCTCTCTACAATCCCAAAACATCAGTAACACAGCAACATAAAACTCTGACTTCCTTTATACTTTTTAAGTAAATTTTGACATTTATATCTGTATCCTATCTTTTATTTTACTTATAGAACTATAATATCATTGCCTCTTTCTTCTTGATATCCTGTTCTTTTACTACCAGCTCAAACTTTTATTTCTCTTCTAATTGTCGCTACGGGCTACATTTGAAAAATTTTCTCTTTAAATGCATACATTTTCATGGTTCTTAATTTAACTATCTCCAATCTTTCCAATATTTGTAATGAATCCCCATTTTTCTTCCAAAATTCTCATTATAGGATTCCAAGTTATCCTAAATATCTTTAAATCCTCTCCCCTTACTAATAATGAGAGTTTATCTATCCCTATCATGTCATATAATTTGATTAACCACTCCTGCAGGGACAGTGTGTTCTTTTGCTTCCATGCTTTCGCATAGATCATCCTTCCTGCAGTTATACTATACAATAGCGATTTTTGCTGTGGTGAAGTCAAATTTGGAATTTGATCAATCATATTTAATAGATATATTTCCGGAGATAACTTGAATTTTTTCTCTAGCGCCTTTTCTAGTTGCTCATGCAATGTTCTCCAATATCTTTGGGCTTGGGTACAACCCCACTACAAATGGAACAGTGTTCCCTTACACTCACATTTCCAGCATTTATGATCAGCTTTTTTAGTCATCTTTCCAATTTTAACCGGAGTATAATACCACCTGTTAAATATTTTATAGTAATTCTCTTTAAGCTGACATGCTTTTAACCATTTGTTTGTTTTTTGCCATGACCTTTCCCATGTTTTTAAATAGATTGGATGGCCACTGTCTTGCGCCCACTTAATCATATTTGTTTTTATTGATTCCTGTTCTAAATCTCTTTCTAATAATAACTTATAAATCTTTCCAATAAGGTGCTCAGTTCCTTTTTTAATAATCTTATCAAATTCATTATCAGTCACCATAATACCAGGACTATTAATGTCTGCCTTAGCTTTAAGTAAGAGTTGTGTTATTAATAACCAATGTGTTATCAATCCAGATTCGATTAGCTCGTTTTTAGTCTTACATCTTATATTACCATTCTCTATCTTGAGTAAATCCCTATACATAACCCATTTCCTTACTCTCGGTCGATCTTTTCTATAGAAAGCTTCGTGTGTAAAGACCCATAATGGGATTTTATCATAAAATTTCTTTTTAAATTGCAGCCAAGTTTTTAAGAGCGATTTCCTTATTATATGGTTATTGAAATCTTTATTCACCTTTCCTTTGTCATAAAATAAACAAGCACGCCAACCCCATGATAGATCATCTCTTTCCAATGTTAGCAACCTTTCATTTTCTAATTTATCCACTCACCAATCCATGAAAGGGCACATGCCTGGTAGTATAGTTTCAGATCCAGTACCCCCATACCGCCCTTTTCAACCTTCTCTTTTAAGTTTATCATCTTAATACGAGGCTTTCTCCCATTCCATATGAATCGTGAGGAAAGCATGATCTAATTCAGTCATATCACTGAAGTTGCAAAAAAAAAAAAAAAATCTGGAACACCATGGAACTTGAGTTCTGGTTACACTATGCAAAGCCATCTTTTTCCTATGAAAGTAAATATTAAGCGTACTGCTGATAGTTTTCATATTCTAAGCTACTGCATATTCAAATAAATACTGTATGTATATTTACATACATGAGGAGTCATACAGTGTTCACTAGCTTAATCAAGACATAAAAAGAAGTAAAATTACCAGCTGTAAGTCCATGGAAATTAATAATTCCCCAAAGAGTATTGTGAAGGAAAGTGCTTTCATGTATAGGACACCCTTTTGCTAACGGAAATTGCTTGCTTAGAGTAAAAGTCTTCTATGTTCTTTTCACCTGCCTTTGCTTGGTGTTTGCATACATATGCACATAGGGTCTCATATCCTGAAGGAAGGAGAGAAAGTCTTTGCAGAGTCATAGGTGGAGAAAAAGCACGTTAAGTCCCTCAGTACTTCCCACTAAGTAACTGAGTCACAGGGGATAGCAGGAGGTGGGAGCTAGATGATCTCAAGGGGTACTCTTTCCTGCTCAAGAGCAGGAAGCAGGATTGTTAAAACATCCCATTTCCTACTCAAGAGCAGGAGGTGGGATCGCTACAACACCCCACTAAACAAGTGTACCAAACTCTCCTTTAATACAATCTTCTTATTTGACAGCTAAGATATTAAAGCGGTAATGAGAATGAATGGATGCAGTCAGTTTCAACTGAATTTTGGTGCATTCTAGGCAGCTGAAATATTAAAATCATATTCAAATTATAATACCTTTTTTCCAAGACACTTTCAGAAATTATGAAATTTGAAGACTTAGAATATCAATAACACACACACACATGCACACACACACAGGCCAGTATCTAGTGGTACCAATGCTGCCCTCACAGATTATGGTATAATTCCAATCGCTAGCCCCAATTACAGCAGATATAATGAATCAACTGCTGAACTATACATTTATGTAACTATCATGGACTGAACAGATCTACTGTAGTTGAGACTAGCGATTGGATTTAGACTTTAATTCTGCACTACACAGGAGGGGAGGGTGGAGAGCCCATACAGTTCCTGGTTGCACAAATGGTAGCATCAGTATCAAACATAAGAAAAAATAGCACTGGAGAATAGCACTGGAAAAAACATCAGAACTCTATAAAGGTACTGTTTTCCTCTACTAACGTTGCTCACTGGATGTAGCCCATTGGTTTTAGAAAAATAAACATTATAAATAATCAAGCTTTTGAAAATAAAGGAAGAAATTTAAGGGTGCAACAGTAGCTGCCTTGGATCCCATCCCAGGAGAAAAGCCAGGTAAAAATTCAATAAAGAAATAAAAATAAAATATTCATAAAATTGCAGTGATCCAGCACAATCCCTATTGGGATAACCTGCCTAGCAAGCATTAAAGCTTTAGTGTTTGTATACTGGTAATAGGGCAATGAGACAGGACTAAGATACTGATGGAGATATCTGCACACTGATGCCCGGTTGTCTACCCATCTGAGTTGGCAATGGTGGTTTCAGAGGTGGCACTAATCTCCCCTAAGCTTATTATAGTTCACTAGATGATGGGGCTTAGATTTACTGGCCACAGTGGTAAATGCCTTGATCACCTCTTGATTAGGCTGATTAGGCTACTGTAATTCGCTATATACTGGGCTGCCCTTGAAAAGTGTTTGGAACCTACAGCTAGTACAAAAATGTGGTAGTAAGACTGTTGTCAGGTATGTATTCTAGAGGCCATATATCATTAATCTTGCAAAAACTGCACTGGCTTCCAGTTTACTTCTAAGCTCAAATTAGAATGAAGGGTTTTGATCTATAAAACCATAAATAGCTTGGGATAAGGGTATATGTAAGACCATCTCCTCCTGCATGAATCTGCCCAAAATCTGAGATTCTCAGTAGAAGCTCCCTCTGGCTAGGTAGGTGGGTATATGTGACAGAGCTTTGTCTGTAGTAGCACTCTGACTTTCCTCATGGGAATCAGTCTGGGTCAATACCTTTGAGCTTCTGTTGGGTAGCTAACACTGGGTTATTTTGCATGACCTTCAGTTCTTAAAACCAAAGGTGGCTGCTCTGGCAGTTTTTAAGTGTCTGTTATTTTTAAACTACAGACTTGGTTTTAGTCTTTTATTAAATGTTTTAATTTGTGTATTTAACATTTTAAATGCTTTTATCCATTCCATACAGGCCCTAGTGAGTAGAGGGGCAGTAGATAAATGCTTTAAATAAATACACAATAAATAAATAAATAAGAATGTGTTTCTTTATTTGAAAGGCTTTCATTAGAGCAGTCCTCAAAATCTTTTGAGGTTTTAACAGCAAGTAATATCTACGTCTCTGTTTTAACAGTCACAGCTAATATTACCTTGGAGATTGGAAGCATCCTGGAAGTTTATCTCTCAGGAAACAAGAACTGCATGTTAACTAATAGAAGTTACTCAGCTTTGCCCTAAATACCTCCATAAAAATCAACACGTATTTTAAGGTGTTGCTTTCCATTATTTCTTTTTATTTAGGAAATATGGGAAAGATCCTCTGATACAGCACAGGATCAACGAATATCAAGAATTTGTCTGTAATTGGTACAAAAGCCACTGTAAGAAAACTGTAATTTTCTTGAATAATTCTCTGAGTGCTATGAGAAGAGGCAGGGTCCGACTCATGGAATATGTTGCCCTAGGTTCATGCCTCCCTCCCGAACAAATCACAGCAGTGCCAGACGTATAGCTGTTACAGTAACATTTATTTCACAAAGCCCATGTTACTTCACAGCCTTTCACTCCCCCCTCCTCCATTCACAGCAATAATAGAAGAGTTCCTCCCAGGTAAATTGTGGCAGAAGTCTCCCAAGGCTGGCTTGCCCTTGCAAGTGTCTTCAGAGAACTTACAGGTGAGTTCTATTGTAGCTCCTGAGCCAGAAGCTAAGGAACCATTTTAGCTCCTAGCCTCATGTCTCTGCACCCTCCTCATCTTCTAAACTCCTTTCGTCTGTGAAATGCTCAATAAGGCACTTTTCCCAATGTTTTTACCTCCGGGCTTGCAACTGCCCTCAGTGCTGCACCCAGCTCCTTCCCAGGGCTCCTCTCTGCTCATGCCTGGGATGTCCAGACTTGCTGCTGCCACTGCCACTGGCTCCCTCCCTCCTTCCTTTCAGCTGCTCACCTCCCCTGTTTCCATTATGGTTCCTTTCTCTTCACCTGGTGCCTCCTCCTTCTCCCTCAGCATCCAATCCTCCTCTCTTCATGTCACCACCCATCCGCTTTTATCCCACCCTCCCATCACCTCACCTAGGCTTCTTTAGGTACTCTCCACCCTTTGGAAGCTCCACACTCCAACCTGAGCTGGAAGCATGTGACTTTCAGCATTTTTGGCATTTGCCATCACTGATGCTCACACTGGTCTGCAGACAGCCTTGCTGTCTCCCTCCAGCTGTGTAAGATCACATGAATGTTGAGAGCACTGCTGGTTGCAGAAACAGAATGGCTGCAAGTAACAGTGATGCCACAGAGCTTCTAGAAAAGTTATTGATAGCTGCCTCTGGATTCCAGGTTCTTGATAATTCAATTTATGCTGTTTAACAGACACTGGGATCTACAAAGCCTCTCCTTATCTCTTCAGCAAACTTCAGGAGATAGAAGTGTATCCCAGTGCTGCAAGCCATACTGAAGAGGGGGGCCCTCAACTGCTTTAGCTCCCTGTTCAGATTCAGAGAGGCTGCTGTTCTTTGCAGCCATAAACTCCTGGCAATCTGACTCCTGTATGTCAGAGTCTTCAAATTCCAGGGTGTGAGTTATGACACTGACTTCCTTTCCCCAAAGGTACAGTATCAGTTACAATGCCACTTGTTAATAACCAAGATATTACCAACATTGAAACACTATTCCAAAGCATGCATATCATAGTTCTTAAATTCAATAATTTAACTTTAGTCTTATTCTTGAAAGAAACTCTGCAATCAGATGGGATTTAATCTGTAGAAAGAAAATATCACCCACAAAAAGGGCAAAAGAGGATGCATAGTTGAATAAAAACAGCATGTGATAAATCTATATGTATCGATACAAATTTATAAAATACTACTGTCATTCAAACAGATGGCAACCAATGTGAGGAAGAGTGTGATGAGGCTGCCTGTATGCCAGCACAGTTTGCTATCCTACTGCTACACGTCGATGCACAACTTTAAAGTCCTCGCTCTGATATCTTACACTTCTTTACCCAGACTTGGTCTGGATAGCTGTCCTGTAACTTAAAGATGCAGTCACCCTACCTGAGATGCTGACATCTTTCTTTTCCAAGGGCTGTCCAGTTCCATCTGGCCTCTTCAACAAGCACAGCAAGGTGTCAAATAAGTTGTTAATAGCTAGAGTCACCAGATCCCCAAATCTGGGCAAATCTTCATATTATGCAAACTGCTGACTAATAAAAAAGATTTTACTCATATGTAAAAAAAAAGGTACTTTGAGTTTTCAGGGACTAAAATGTACAACTGCAAATTAATAAGATTTCTGCCCACAATGAGCATTGGATTTGAGATCATAGATAGTCTGAAGAGAAAACTGAAAAAGACTGTCATTTGCTAAGACACATGATATGTTATCTGGGTATTTTTGCTGAAAATCCAAATGAATGATTGAATAGATAGCAAAGGAAGATGGTAATAACTTCTACTGCTGTATTTAGACCTCTGTTTAATAATCCTGAGATTTAAACTGGATTTTCTACAGTACTTATTTAAGGGAAATGGAATGCCAAAGGATAGAAGATGGCAAAACTGAAGGCAGGGATGTTTCAACCTTTTCCTTTTGTTTGTTTTTGCCATCAAAATTTCCCCCATCAATAAAAATCCTCCATAAGGAAAAAAAATAACGCAGCAGGAAAGCAATACAGTCACTCCTTCTGCAGTGATCAGCTCACTTGCTGCAGAGTTTGGAAATGTCCAGTAAGTGAACTAATTCATTAGATTTTTCTCCTATTGTTGTTTTTCACTAGATTTTTCACTAGATTTTCTGATTAGCACAGGAGTTAATCCTGTTGTCATTGCGCACGTTGTGTATCTACTATTGTTGTTGCATACCTTCAAGTCATTTTCAACTTATGGCGACCCTAAATCCAACCTATTATGGAGTTTTCTGGGGGCTGAGAATGTGTGATGCACCCAAGGTCAGTCAGCGGGTTTCCATGGCAAAGTAAGAAATCACACCTGGGTCTTCAGGGCCATAGTCCAATGCTCAAACTACTACATCACACTGGCTCTTCCGTTAATCTTGTACTTTACCAAATTTATTACTTTAAGGCTTTAAAGTTTGTTAGGAGGTGAGATGGCACTCTCTCTGCCAGATTCAGTAAAACAGGAGAGCTCCAAGAAAATAAGGATTAGAGGAAATGTATCATATAGCTAGTTAGATTGTTCTAATCCGCCTGCTGCCTCAAAGCAATAAAACAGTGAGGCCTTTCCCGGAGTGGGATGGTGTGGTGGTGATGGTGGTGATTTATTCATTCAGCAGAACGCTCTTTCACAGCTGTGGCCCTTTCAGAAAGGCTGGTTCCCCTCACCCCATTCCCCCCACCCCCACTCCCATATGCATGTTGATAAAGAATTTTTGGAAAGAGGCAGGATTTATTTAGACTCTTTTCAGTTCTTTTCATTTATTGATTTTATTGTCGTTATGAGGGGTGAGCTGAAATGTACCCATTTGTATTACTTTAGTGCATTTATTATCACTCACACTTCCTTTATTCATTTCTTCCTCTCCTCTTCCCTTTCTCTCCTCCTTTTGCTTTCTAGGCATGCCTGCTTTAGTTGGTCAGAAGCTCTGAAAGATATGGTTGGCTCTATTAAACACGTTTTTCTTAGCCATTCAAAACATTTCTGATTAAGACCTCTACACCCTTGCTTTACCAACCAATCTTTGTAGCTAGACATTCATTGCTCCACTTGTGGTGGAACGCTGTTTTCTACCTGAAATAAATGTATCATTTCTTAATTTTAGTGTCACTCTTTTTTTAATCTTTATCAAACAAGACGCATGAACAGTATACGTACTAAGGACAGTGGGAAGGTACAAAGAGAACACAGATACAGGTCACTGAAAGAAACTTGCAAAATGAGATCTCATACTTTAGCATAGCCTTTCCCAACTTGACAGTTTCCAGATGGGTTAGAGTTCCACCATTTCTGGACAGCAATTTTATTTTGAGCTTTGCAGTCTGCATAGAAAAAATTGTCAGGAGAAGATAACTTTAAAGTGACACTTAAAAAAACATGTTTGAAGACGCCAATCAATGGTGACAGCCTCCATGCCATTCTATATAAATCCCACTATCTGTTTCTAGAACTAATATTTTAAACAATGAGCTAATTAACTGTAATTTAGACAATTAAACAACCTCAACTGTTAATGTTAGAAGTAATGGATTAGTCTCCCAGTTTCTAGCAGTTAACACTGTCAAATTAATTTTCAGATTTGATATTCCAAACTCTGCCTTCCTGCCACACATTGTATTTCCCTAAAATACAGCAAAATGACAGAAACTAAATAGCTCCAAATTATAGTACATAGCTGTCACACATTACTCTCTCTTTCAGTCCTCTTTCCCACAGCAGAACAGTTATTCAATATTGGAATGCTGACCTAAACCATACCTTCTCAGCCACAGCTGAACTACAGGTTCACACCATTCCTAGCCACTGGCCATTTTGGCCAAGGTTGATTGGACTGAATACAACATTAGAAGGGCCGTAGAATCCCTACTCCTGCTCTAAGCAGATAATAGCACTGACAGAATCTTGAAAGAAAAAAGAAGAATGAGCCCCAGAGACTAACAGAGGAGGACAGACACTACTAAAGCTCTCCTTTCAAAGTTTTGTGCAGAGAAATCATGTCAACGTCAATCTATCCACAGGAGGAAAGAACTCACATCTTGCTCTTTCCCAAAGGAATTTCTACCCACCTTACACCAGATGTGCAGTTGCTGAGAGCACCTACAACAGTTACCACTGCCATTTCACTGCTGCTGGATCTGTGCTTTATATTGCCGTTCATTAACTGTGCATTTTCTTGTATATAACAAGTTAAAAAAAATTCTCTACAATCATAAAAACTGTGTCTAAATCTGTCTATTCCAATACATCTTCAAGGTCACAAAACCTAGATATTTGAAATTTAGTATTATATTAAGGGAACACTTGGGATGTGTATCTTACGAGCTTTTTTTTAAAATACTTTCTCAAAAATTGTATGTATACTGCAGTACCACACTGATTCACTAGGTGGCAGATAACAGACTCTACAGTATAAGGGTTTCTCAGAAGAAGCTCTTCAGAGAGTCTCCCCAATAACAAGGAGATAGTTTAGGGTAGGAGCACTTAAACCTTCATTTTAAGTAGAATTAGGCTACCTTAAACTATCATTTATGGCCTTTCCACTACATAGAGGGGAAAAAAAGGGAAGGGGAGAGGCAGTACCAACACGCAGCTGGGATGGGGTATGCTTACTCATGACAGATAAACTCCAATACAGGCTGCCACAAGTGCAGAAGTTTAAAAATTGCCATTATTCTACCTGGAATAAACCAGCCTTTGTATCTTGGTACCATTATCTGGAACTCAGAACACAAAAATACTCTGCAAACAAAAACAAGAGTAGCCTGAAAGATCACTGAGGATTCCACATTTTAATACTGAAGTTGACAAATACAGAACTTAACAAGTAGTAACAAACTTGCTCCTAATAAGTGGATGTAAAATTAGGGATGAAAAATTAAAAACAAAACTGGAATGCTGAACCAACATATTTAAACAGCAAAGGTCAGCCATTATTTAACACTTCTTCATTAACCTTTTCTTTGTATACATTTCAAATTCAATAAATAAAAGAGAGATTTATTCCTTGTTAAGAAAAAAAAAATCCTACAAATCATTTTTACATCTAACTGTTTAGTTGTTTTCTAATAGCTGGTGATGTAATTTTGCTCAAGTTATATAGCTTTTATTCAATGGCTAAACAAAATCATCCAAAGCATGTCTTCAACACATAGTTTCAACATTTGGACAAGAGACATGAAATACTTGCTATGCAATGTAGCAGCTTCAAAGAAGTTTATTTTTAGTGTATATTTTTAAATCCACTCTAATGCTTAATTTTGCGAATAAAAATAACAATAATAGTCATATTTTCCCAATTCAAACTGAGCTCTTAACTGAGCACTTCATTACTAGTTCTAATATTATTCCATTACATCAAAGTACAGAACTGAGCTTAATATTTCCATATCCATTTCTTAGATGAAACAAAGCTCCAAAAAAGAGGCATGAAGCATGTTGTGTAGGCAGGGACAACAGGGGGAAAAAATCTAAGCCTACCTTTATTTATCTGTTGCATTTATACTGGTTAAGCACCAAGCAATAGTGGTATCACTGAGATCTTACTAACCAAGTGAGGTGTTCTGTTTGACTCTCCTGTTGGGAATTCTTACCTGCAGGGATCCATCTGTATTGAGCTGTGCATCTACCACTAAGCAGACGGGTTTTGGAATCCTTGTTTGCTTTATGGCCAAATGTTAACAGCTGTTAACTGGTACAGATAGGGTTCTATCTATCTGACTTCATCTGCTACATGTGTGCACTAACTTGGCAATCTGAGTTTGGGAAAAGGTACAACAAAGGTTGGGAACAGACTGAATGAGTGAATTTTCATCTCTTATTAACCAGCCTGCACAGTTCCTATAGCTATGGGGGAAGGAGATGGATCTTGCTTGTCTTCTGCACTATATACCTCTTAAGAGTTCATCTTCCATTGGCCTCACTTGGGGCAGGAGGGGCATATCAGCCCAGGAGCTACTCTTTTTTGCCGCCATGGGGGATTGGATTGTCAGTTAGGGATACTCTGTACTGAATGAGCTGTTTAGGGCCCACTTCCACCACTGGTTGTGAAGGGATGCTGTACTTCATCAGCAAAAGGGCTGCAATGTTTCTCTGTTGTATACCACCTGCTGTATCCTTTCCCAGCAATAAAGCTTTTCTTAGAGCAATAACTTGTGTTCAGCACCAACTGAAGTTTTGCAAAGGTCTGGAACTACAGCCACTTACAGAAAAGAAGACCACCATTTGGCTTATGAACAAGAAACCACAAAAGAAAGCATCCCTCCCACCTCTTGCAACTGCAGAGCTAAATGAAACAGGGACAAACAGACATGTGAAGCTGTGGAGGCTTCTGTTTATACTTCAGTTAAGCTTCAGAATCCTGAGAGAAAAACTGTGGAGTGCAGTGAACAACAACAGCATCTCTTTTCTTTTAGCATGAAGAGGAAAGGCTTCCCTGCCCATGATCAGGCAATTAAAAGATCCAGATTAAGGCCCTCCTATGAAAGAGAGATATGGGGGCAGAGGGAGATGCTATGTGAGAGTGTGGGTAGGAATGTTTGCATTTGTATATACTTCATGGGAGGAGATGCCCTGGACAGACTGATAGAATGACAAATAAGGCATATGAAACAGAACACCAGTATTTTGAGAAGAAAGCTATGTGCCATTTTCATACTGCACTGTCATAGTGCTATTGTTCCATTTTCAACATTCTATGGAATCCTGGAGTTTGCAGTTTAGCGAGAGGCATTTAGAATTCTCAACCAGAAAGCTCTTTGGCCTCAGTAAACTACGAGCCCTGGAATTCCACAGGATGTTGAAAGTGGAATAATAGCACTATAACAGTATAGTGTGGAAATGGCCATGGTCTGTGAAGGCTTAACCATAATATATTTGGTTGTCTTTACAATGCCACAAAAGAATTCCCAAGCTGACAAAATGGAAAGCAATGCCGGTTTGGAAGATGGAATTCAATGTTCAGGGTGCATTTGTCATGAAACAAGTGTGTGCATTTGTTATATTATATATTGTTGTATTATCGGTTATATTATAGATTAATGGATCAAATATTTTATCCAGACAGCTGCTTGGCAGAACCCAGAATACATACCACATCAGTGCAAGACTCAGACCTAACATGGTTCCAGCACAGTGATAAAGCTCAAAAATCTTACATACAACTTATGCTTTGCAGGTTTACCGACAGCCTATTTTTAAGAATACTAAAATCACATGTTTGCACTCCATGTGATGGAAAGCTAACTCTTGATGAGTTAAGAAAAATTACTGATCCACCTACAGACACAGTTCAAATGTAAATGGTTATTGCATTTTATGACTAAGGTTATTCTTAAAAAAAAATAAAGCTGAACGCTTTGAATAACCCTTTCCCTTTTTATTTGTTAAAACACTTCAAGGCAAATTTCTATTCTTTTGTATTGGTATTAGTTTATTGTCTGGGTGCGTGCATATGCATGAACATATGTAATATGTGTAAGTAGGCATATACCTAACACATACTATATATATAAATGTTCATATACACACACGCGCACACACACACATATATGTTTTGTACTGTAACAACCTGAAGTGAGTCTTCTCAAGTACCAGTATTTACTATGAATTCAGTGTTAATCAGACTATGCTTCCTGATTCCCTGTTCTTTTTATTAGTATCATCTTTCAAATTACACAACCAGAAGAGAGAAGTGGTACAGAAGAGCTCAGTAGAAGGGATAACATAAAACTACTTATTGGATTGTTTGGAAAGCAAGATATAGATATGGTTTTTAATAAAAGGTAAGTAACACTCATATCAAGTGTCCTGTTCAAAGCAAGAGGGTATTCATTTAATTTACATGTTACTTATAACATGTGCAACAAAAGGAACACAAACTACCTTTTTTAAAAAATTATAATCTATTCAGTACTATTTCTCTTATTTGTAATTCCTTCTCATGTGGTTTCCAATGTCTGAAACCCTTTTGTTCTGTTTTTATGGTTTTAAGTAAGCTTGCATATGCTAGAGGAGATGGCTATTTTAAGAAATATCCTGAACATATACCTTCCAATTTAAAAAGATTGATAAAGCATTCTATTAAAATGCTGCTAGAATAGCACAATATTAACAATAAATATGCAAATAATGCAACAGAAATTCAGACTACCTGCACCAACTTCTTTTTCTTCCTCCTCTATGTTGTTCTTGATGCTATCATATTCTTCATCTATTGTTTGATTTCCCCGCATCCGAGACAGAATTCGTCGTGCCTTTTGAGTCTGCCCTTTTTGTATAAGCCAGCGGGGACTTTCAGGAAGAAAAAGGAAGCCAAGAAACTGTATTACAGCTGGAACTGCTGAGAGGCCCAGCATATACCTGGTAGGGGGAGGAAAGCCAACAAAAGAACCTCTTTAATGCATATTTATAAAAATTGTTTTCACAGACAACAGCAAAGGTTTAAGGTTTTAGTTAGTTTCTGAATATGCTCTGTTTTCTCTCTAAATAACCAGATGGAGGTGGCATAGTTTTTCTTCCAACACTACTATATCAGTGAATTTCAAGAAATCTTGAATACATTTTCAGATGTTCTCTGTAGACATAATTTTAATATTTTCCTTTCAGGAGGTCTGTTACTTTCATAAGTAAGGCAAGCCCAAGTTGATTCAAAATAAAAATATAGCTGTTAAAGCAGAATGATTTCAGATCATTCAAACGCCATCAATCCTCAGCAAAGTAAATGCCAATCCTGTCCAGTTGGCCTGAGGATTTATTATGTGCCACCCACAGCTAAAACAAAAAACTACAAGACATCCTTCATTAGGCATGTTTCCTTGAATTATGGGAAAGTGGAAGAGGTTTAATGAAATCCACAGTTCCTGATCTGTACTCCACACACACTTTGGTGAAGTCATTTATTGCTACAGAATAAAACTTAAAACACCATCAAAGCTTGCTTCCCTCTACTCCCATAATTCGGGAATGGTCAGAACTTCTTGCCTGAAGATCTATTTTTTTCTCCTTAAAAGAAGAGGAGGCACTTCAATATACTGAATCAAATAGCTAAATTGTCCTAATCACTCACCATGGAAAGTATTGACCACAACAGCTCAATTACAACTTTCCGCTCAATGAACCATAATTGCTATTCAATGTGTTTTAAGATTTTTTTTTAATTCCTGGAACACTTCTGTGTATTTATTTTCTTTATAGGAGTTTTTCTCTTTTACAAGAAATCTTAGATAACATCAGGGATTACAGATTATCCGGAAGTTAAAAGGCTACAATAACTCATCTGGCTCTTATAACCAAGGACTGCTACTCGGAAAATTATTATGCTTTTCATTTGGACTTATGCTATGTCATGCAAATAGAGATGTGAAAATCTTTCACTTGAGTTTGTTCAAGTCACATCTCTTTTTCTCCCTACTTTTTATAACAGGTAGTGAAACTGTGGGTAACACTAGAATTTCACACTTAAGAGTACAAATAACCCTGCAGAGAAAATATTTATATGCATATGTATGCATGGCATTATGTATTAAATAAAAAAGAGAATTACTGCAGCTTCACTTTAAATTTTAAAACAAAATCACAATCACACCAACCTCCATCCATCTTTTGGAAGATAACTGAAGGCTCCATCGATAATACTTGCAAAGAACTGTCCTCCTGTGATGAAAAGTGTATTTATAGTAACTAGTCTGCCTCTTAGATGGGGTGGAGCAACTTCTGCAATGTACACTGGAACTGTCATAGAAGCAATACCTAAAAAAAAAAAAAAATTAAGGTTAGTAATCAAAATAAACCTGTTTGTAAAAACAGAATACAATATGTCTTTCATATTGTAATAGCTATCTGAAATCAAGACACAAAGCATATAAAGAGGGGAAAGCTTCTGAATATTATAATGGGTAATCAAACCAAAGAACTTGATGGTAACATTTAGAAGTACTGTTTATAGATTTAAAACTCACGTGAAATAGGCTAGCAGAGTTATATCTGTGTAAAACTGAAAATCAGGTGACTATACATGGATGGTTTTAACATACAGAAATACTGTTTGTCGTTAAGGTCACTTAGTGAAGGAAATGGAAATTGAAGTTGTGATATTAAGGCTAGCATTTGTTTCATTGGGGGTTATTATATTCTACCCTTTGCAGTAGTAATAAGGCAAAAAACAGTCAAAGATTTCTAAACTTGAAGTTGATAAGTTTGTAAAAATCCATATTAGTATATATATTCTGCCGTTAAGTTTTACAACCTAAGTACTAACACATGCACCTAACATCAACTGTCCTTTCAAGTACATAGAATGGGGGAGAGATTAACATCAACCATGAATACAGTATTCAGTGACCTATTATAATTGTATACTTCTACAAATAATTAACTATAAGACCAACAGGTCTCCAAAGCACTTTCATTATTTAACAGAATTTAAGAGCTAGCAGCTCACCAGATTTCCAAAGCAGCTGATAAAAAAGCAAACTAGCTGGTTTATGTGGCTATGTTTGTATACTGAAGCTTTTTCAACTTATCTCTCAAAATACACCTAGTACCACTATAATCATATAACTTAAGTTATTGTGTGAAGAATTCACTCATATTAACACAGATGCTGTGTGTCACCTATTTTGGCAGCAAAGCCAGAAAAACTATATCAAAAACTTCAATTTTGGCCTATAATCATCCTGAAAAGCACACCTTTCTTAACATAGATTTTAAAAATCTTACAGCACTATTAGACAAAGTCCTCAAAGATAAAAGAGTTGATAAAATAACCAACATTTATAGATAGATAGATAGATAGACAGACAGACAGACAGACAGCAATTCTAATAACTATATGTCAAAACCTAACACTTTTACATTTTGAGATATTGGCTAATTACTAATGTAGCTCAGTGAACCCCTGATGCAATGTAGTACCCTGTGTGCAACTGGACAAATTTGAGTATCTACTAATACATTTCTCCAATCAGCTGTCAAGGCCTCCTATAGAAGCCCCCACCAAACTTCTGATGGGAATTTGTGAGCAGCTAAAAAGAAAAAAATTCTTGATGGCAGCTCCTAGTTGTACAACTAGGAGGTACACCTGGCAACTATTTTACTGTCCTTTTTTTAAAAAAATCTTCTGTATCTCTTAAATTTTTTGTTATTCTCAATTTTGTGACTTTGGACAAGTGGGTGGGTGGGTCCATGGAAACCTGGGTTTACTTGTTTTCTTTTGCTAGTAAGTCTTGGAAATGTAGCTGAAATATGGCATAAGTATATTTCCAAAAAAAAAACCCCATATAACCCCCCCAAATCAGTTGTAAGAAATATGACTTAATCACAGCTGACTGGTATCACTACTAGTACATTTATGACCCTGGTTCAATTCAACATTCCATCTGGCATGCTGAATTTTCTCAAAAAAAAAAAAAATCCCTGAAATTATTTCCATTAATTAGCACTCACCTCACTTTTGTAACAGCCATCTCCTGCTGCCGCCACCCTGCTGAGAATGTAGCAGCAACAGCTAGAACGAAGATCTTTCTCCCTCTATAGAACTCGGGTCACAGGTGCAATAAGGACTCTGCACACGTGATGTCAAAAGGACGTCAAGTGTGTTGGGTATACAGTTCTCACTCTACATTTGCAGGTTTGACTCTCATGAATTTAATTATTCTTGAAGCGCCCATGCCTCCCCCCAATTCTCCCCCTCCCATTCCCTTATGTTTTGCCAGCATGGAAAAAGAAGGCAAGCTTGCTGAGGCAAAAGGTAAGGCAATGGGGAAGGAGACACTCTCCCCTCTCATTCCTTTGCCTTTCCCCCAGCACCGAGAACTCACGTCAAGGCAAAAAGTAAGGCAAAGGGGCAGGGGAAAGATATGCACACATTTTCCTGGTGCCCTCCAGAGCTCCCCCTCTCATTGCTTTGCCTCTATCCCAGCGCTAAGAACTCACACCACAGCAAAAGGTAAGGCAACTGGAGTCAGACACATGTGCGTGTTTTCCTTGTGCCCTCTGTGCTCTCCCCTCCCACTGGTTTGCCTTTCAGCAGAGGCTGAGAACTCACACTGAGGCAAAAGGTAAGGCAATGGAACAGGGGGAGACACACACACACACTCTTTCCTTGTGCCCACTGGAGCTCTCCCCTTCCATTGGTTTGTCTCTGTGCAGCACTGAGAACGCATGCCTAGGTAAAAGGTAAAGCAACTGGAGGTGTACACACCGTCCTTCTTTCTTTTCTCCAGAGCTCCCTGCTTTCACTACTTTGACTCTGGCCCAGGCACAGAGAAGGAAGGCTTCTGCACCAGAGCCCCAGAAGGGAATGGCAGGGGCATCATGAGGGGGAGTTATTCGTGATTTTTCCACTTTCATGAGAGTTCTGCACCCCGAACCCTGGCAAATGTGGAGAGCCCACTGTACTTTATTCCCTTGAGGTTCCTTGCAACTGGCATGCTATCTTAGCCTGAAGGAGAAAAAGATTCTCCAATCTGTTCCTCTCTATGCTTTTGTGTAAATTGATCAACAGTAAGCTCTCGCTCATTTCAAGTTGCAATGCAAGCCCAAGATCCAAGGTTGGCTCCTGGTTCCAAATAAGGGTGTGAATGTGTCATAAGTTCGCATTCCAAAAACATTGTTGTTATATAAGACACTTTGCAGAGAAAAAAGGGTGTATTTTTTTTTCCTTCAAGGTGCACAAGGGGCCAATGAAACCAGGTATGGCTTGCATTTCAGCAGTAGGTATGGCCAGAGCAAAAAAAAAAAGTGGGCAGAGTTATAGATGAGACTCTTTCTTTTGTTCTGTACACATTGGAGGACAGAGTTCAATAAGCAAGAGTAGGGATGGTTAGGGGGCATGACCTGGAAGAATGGGTCACACTTGGATTAAGAAGTCTAGAGGCCCACAGATTTCCACAGACTGAAGCAAAGCAAGAGAATAACAGCACAGTGTCCATGTCAAAATTCTCAGTTTCTAAAAAACACAGAATGGCCCTTTGACATTACAGTTAGGTGACAGTTAAGAATACACAAAATATTTTCACTAGCTGTCAAAAAATATTTTCAATTCCAAGCACACAGATCTAACCTAGTAATACTGCACACTGTATTACCAGGTAGAAACTAAGCCCAGTTGATCATCAATGTGATTATCATTCTTCAGTCGGAACTAATGAATGGATTTGAGGTCAATGCAGCTGTGACACCTATTATCCCACTGACTGCAAGTACTGATTCAGATAATCTGGTGGTATAGGATCTGCTTGTCTGTTTTTCCAGACTTTACTTGCAAAAGATGAAATCTTGTTTTTTGTTCCCCGTGCATCCAAGGAAATAATGTCAGAAAGTAAAACAACACAACTTGGATTCACACCACTTAGCAAAAATGCATAAACTTCTAGTTCTACTTGCCCTGCTGTTTTAGGAAAGCAGTGAAATATAAATGATTATTCTGGCAATGCTGATTTCTGTTTGAGATATTGTAATAGTGGGTTAATGCATATCATGGCATGCTATTGTGGTTGATAGATTTTTTTGAAGATGTGGAGGGGAGTTTGTCTGCTGGTTTGTTTTAGAAAATACCATGAAGGCTAGTCTGAAAGGTAAATTGTAATAGTTGTAGATGAACAAACTACACGTGAATTACATATCCAGAGTGGAAAAAAAGAGAGGAAAAGAATGATGAGGATTGTGACCTAGCATGGTGTAGTAGTCTGAGTGTTGGACTATGACTTTGGAGAACAGAGCTCAAATCACTGCTCAGGCGTGGAAACCCACTGGGTGACCTTGGGCAAGTCACAGTCTTTCATCCTCAGGCGAAGACACAGGCAATCTTGCCAAGCAAACCCTGTGACAGGTTCATCTTAAGGTCTCCATGTCTAAAATGACATAAGGCACACAACAGCAATGTGGATAATACAACACACCATGCTGTTATATAACCCCTCCCCAGCTGCTATACCAGACAAGTCAGTCAAAATACATTTGTTCAAGTTTCCTCACCAAGCCATGAAAGGAAGTGGTCTACTTTGTGGTTTTCCTTTGCACTGTCTACACTGAGTTTCCAAAACCCACTTCATCCCTGGTGTGCTGAACTTCAGAAATGGTCTTTTAGTTAAAATGCCCCCTCCACAGTTCTCAGTCTTGGCTGCTTATAGCACTAATTTGTGTTTTAAGACTATGACTTTTCCATGTTCTTATGTTTTGTGATGAATGGCCATGAGTTGTCCAGACATCCTTCCTTTCAGAATATTATACACCTTCTAATTTGTTCAACCAGCATCTACCAGCATCATCTTGTATACACTACACATTATGCAGATGGCCTAAATTGTAAGAGTGTGGCAGATGACAGGATAAACTGAATAGACAGCTAATTATGTTTCACAGAAAAAATTCTAGAGCATTTTTACCAAACTAAAACCCAAATCAAAATAAAAGTTTTAAACTTGTAATCAGGTGAAGGTACAAGTGTTAATGCTTATGTGCACTACTTGATTGAAAAAGATTAGTTATGGCCCAGCTAGACAGTACAGAAAACATGGTATTCCATCCTTTTCTCATTCATTTTCTTTACTCTTTTTTCCACAATGTAATAAGTTACCTCATGCATTATCCGTTTGAATTAATTGTTACACGAGCAAATAAACTATAATGGCTTGGTATCTTACAATATCCTTTTTATCTCTTGCAGATAGTCCACGTTAATCTGAATTATTAGTATTCATCATTACTCCTTTTCAAAAATTTCTACCTTTCTCAATTTGGACTGCCACTGTAAGGTAGAGCACAAAGCATTTCCCTCCAGACAAGGTTATGAAACTGGGGGTAAAACAACTTTTGAACTGATTTCCATGCCATGGACAACTCAATAAAAATGGCTTATCATCTTGACTTTTCTCTTCCCTTTTCATATAATTTATCCAATTAAATTCAACAAAATGTGCAACCACTTACAAGTAAATGAATATTCCAAAAGGAGACTCAATTCTAATGCTATCCTTTAGAAGCTGCCTGCTAATCTGCCTCCTACCAGCGAGCAATTTGCAATATTTTATAACAAAGGTTATGTCTTACTGTACAGCTTTTAAATTATTTATAGCAAGCTGCTTGATCCACTGAAATACCATTATCTCAGTCTTTTGGACCCAGTTCCAAATTTCAAAATGGAGAAAACATGCTGTGCAATATTATTAGAATTTTTTTAAAAAATCACCAAACATGATAGACAGCCAGGACACAAAATACTATAAGGGGAAAACTTTAGGCTCATGATCAGAATGAAAAGATGGCATTAAATCATTCAAAACGTGCTTCAAACATGTGTCAGAGACAACAGGTATAATTAATGTTCAGTAGCTATCACGGGAAAGTTCTAAAGCCAATCGGAAGCTTAGGACACACATACACTTGTCAATAAGAAGATACAGACATGATCCTTTAAAAAAATATTAAAATTTATTTCTAATCAACTTTAATATTTGCTAATTTTAGCAAGCTTCAATCTGCAGGTTAAGCATGTCTTATAAGGAAAACACAAGAATTGTGTAATTCACTTGTCATATCCTGCAAAGGTATACACAAGAATGAATAAAACATATATCCACAAACTCATGTTTTGATCACTAAAAGATGTGAAAATGAGGGATACATCACTTCAAAATAGCATTGCATCTTACTTGCAGTAAATAAACCCATTAATGCCATATGAAGTTGTAAGTAAAGAAAAGACAACCTCCACTACAAGCTAGGAGGTGGTCACATACACAGGAGTTCCAGCTCCTCCCGTCTGCTGAGTCATGACTCTACCTCACCTGTAACATCTCTCTCTGGACATTGCCCTATTTGGAAGACAGTTTGTGATTGGAAGAAACCTCATGTTACCTGCCCCTCTGGACATTTCCTTATATGGATGGAAGTTTCTGGACATTACCTAATATGGGGCGGGTGGTCTGTGATTGGTTGGAAAATGCTGCAGTGGATGTGTATGCTGTTTACCTGGATAAAAAGGCTTTGCCAAGTCTCTGCCCTTCGTCCTGAACCTCGGCACCCAGCTGCAGCTGTTTTGTATACTTTTATATTTTTGTACTCAATAAATCTGGCCTCTAGCCTCTGAACCAAAAAACATCTGGTCATTTGCCTGTTTCTCAAAAAAGCTGTCCTTCTTAAGGGTGTAGAAGGTGACAAAGTAGTATCGTATTTTATGTGAATGCTACTGAAGTAATAAGAAAAATTATCCCAGTTATCTGAGGGTTTTTTGAATTAAACTTTGGCATTATTTGATATTTAGTCTTTTGTTAGAATAAATAAATATCTCTGGGCAAATGCATCAGCTTCGTTGTTTAGCAGCAACCAGGAAAATCACAGACTCTGATCTAGGACCAAAATTTTTCAGTAGAACATCTTCCACTTCAGAACTACATTATTTTATAAAATCACATAATCACAACAAAAGTCAGATCGGATAACTGAACTGGATATTAACCAAGCTGAAAAGCTGTAACTTTTTTTCCCAAGTGACTCTTCCTAAAAATCATGTGTGTTCATGTGCAATGTGCATAAAAGTTAGCACGTCAGTTTTCAGCGCTTTCACATTTTTCCTTAAGATGCTATAACGTATAGGAAAGCATGTTACACATACTTTAAAAAAACTAAAATCCTATAGTCTTTCTGAATCAGCTTTGTGTTGCTGTCGTTAGAAAAATATGAATACCATCATATTCCAGAGACCAAGGGGCGGCTAGAAAATCGTGAAACTTTTTTTTTCCTATGAGAAATTTTCCACACCACACACACACACACACACACGTCAATAGCTGTCCAGTGAATCATTAGTGCCCTAGTGCTCAGAGGAACAGACTGACAAATACACCGCTAAACTTCTGTTTGCAAAATTTCTTGCCTCTAAATCAGTCACATGAATCAAGATAAAATATGGTAAGTTGCTGTGCTCACAGACTATCTTTTAGTGAAACAGAACGTTCACCTAGTTGTACTGAATCATCAGCGAGAAAAAGCTAAGAAGTGCAAAAAGTGAGTGAAACTGAAGTTGCCACAGTTACACCCCAGCAAAAGAAAGTTAAACTGCTGACGTAAGTTATAGGAGATACAGCTCTCTTTAATTACATGTCATACAAATATCGTATTTGCCGGCATATAAGCTGCACTTTTTTCCCAAAAAATGCCTTCTGAAAATGGGGTGCATCTTATACATCGGCAAATATGATAACTCCTGCCCAGCCATAGAAAAGCGAAGGGGATGAAAGGAGTACTCCCACAAGTGCCTGAGTGGGGAGAAGTCCCCACCCAGGCAAAAAGCAGGGAGGACTCCTCGCGAGGCAGAGACAACAGAAATTGGGGAGAAGGGACCTTCTTTCACACACACCCCTTTCTGTTCTTTTCGCCTCAGCAGGGAGGTCCCCCCACCCACCCAGGCAGAAACGACAGGAACAGGGGACAGGGCACCAAAAAATGTTTCCCTAAAGAATACAGAATAAAGAATACAGTCTGAAAATAGTGTGTCTTATACGCTGGTGTGTCTTGTACACTGGTGCCTCTAATACATCAGCAAATACTACAGTTCTTTTCAGGTGTAGTCATTTTTTTTCTGTTAAATACATGGGGAGTATACCTATATTCTTAATATTGTTATAAGCATTCCAATAAAAGCTTTAAAGCTTTCCAATAAAAGCTTTAAATTCCAATAAAGCTTTAAATGTGTTTGAATATAACATTTAATCTAAACTTGATAAAAACAATTCTTCTTCGTGGTCTCTGTGCCTCACACACTAGGAGCTTTAACGCATGCGCGGTAGCGTTTGGAAAACTGTAGAGTTTAGTAGCTTGGCGGGAACCCCTCCCCCCATGCCTCTACTGAGCATGCTCAGCCCACCAAGCAACGGTCTCTCTTCAGTTCTCGTCCGCCGTCGCATACGGAAGTTCAGAGCTTGGTTGCTGTCTTTCTTGGCCTTTTGCAAGTCTCTTTCTGGTTTTCGACTTCGGATTCTGGATATTGGATTTGTCTTTGGATTTCAGACTCGGTTTGTCACTTTTGGTGATTTGTCCCTGCAGAGACTTCACCTCCCAGACTCTGAGGAACCGTCTGGCCCGCCTCAAGTCGTTCTGCTGGGAGCAGTCTCTCTCAGCACAGGAGTCAGCCCCATCTGTCCCGAGAATGTCTACCTTGACTCGACCTGCGACCACGCTTCCATTGGAATTGGCGGCTGCCGACCCGACTACGTCGATGGTACTGGGCTCGGTACCATTGCATAGGGCTTCTTCATCTGCCCTGCCGAAGATCCCTAAGATCTCGTCAGTCCCGTCAACTTCCACTTCGAGGGAGGCCCCTGCGGGCTCGCAGGGTGCCAAGCCACCAAAGATGCTGACAGCGGCTCAGCGCAAGCGTCCAGCACCCTTGGGGTAGAAAAAGGAGAAGAAGAAGAAGAGGAAGAAGGAGAAGCGCAGCACTCCGGCTAGACCGGCTCCTCTCACTCCTCCTCTGACCCAACTCCTCGACGACCCTGAGGAGGAATCGGAACCTCAGGAGGCCCTGGAGGTTTCCGATACTGAAGAAACCGCTGGCTCAGCGGTACATCTTGATTCGCCTCTTCTCACAGCCGTGGTACCTCAGCCCGGACGCCCTGAAATGGTGGCCCACCTGGATGCTGTTCTGGTAACTCTCCAGACCTCGCACCACCACCGAGGTTCTGAGGGTCGAAGTGCCTCTCCGATACCAGAATGGAGGGTCAGGCAGCCTTCCCCGCACCATCGGGAAGCCTACCCGGAATGGAGGGAACCTTATCTGGAATGGAGGGAAGCCTATCCGGAGCGCAGGATCAGACAAACTTCCCCACGCCAGCGGGAAGCCTATCTAGGATGGTTTGCACCCTCCCGAGACTCGCCCTATTCCTCCGCCTCTCATACTGCGAGGTACGGGCAGGAGCAGATCTGGAGGGAGTACCCGGCTTCGTACTGGTCCTACTCGCCTTCACACCAGGACCGGTACCACCCCGATGTGAGGCAGTGGTCTCCGCATTGCCGCTCCCGCTCGCCATCACGCTGAGCCTACCGCTCGTGGTGTGAGGGCTCACTATCGCGCTCACCTCAAGGATCACCGTGCCATCGTCGATCCCGTGAGCCCACGCCTCACTACCAGGCGGTCTCTCCACCTCCACGGGTCACCTTTACATCGTCTCACCCGACTTCAGAGGCTGTTCCGGCACAGACCACGACCACTGCTGCCATGGTCACCCAGGCGATCCAACACCCGGTGCCTGCTGTGATCCCTCTGACGAGGGCCGCTCTGCCTAGGACGACCAGCACGATGCTTCCGCCAACCAGGCATACCACCACCACCGCTCCGACGGTCACCCTGTCGGTACCGTCCTGACATGCGTCTGCTGAGGGACTGCCGGACAGATCGCCAGATCGCTCCTCCACGACATCCTCCCAGGACTACGAGTCCAACTCAGATTCCAAGGAGTCAAGGCCGGAGTCGCATGAGTCCCCCCCTTGGCCTTCAGGGACCCAGCACCAGAGTCAGCACCGAAGGATGTTAAGCAGTTCTCAGACATTCGCCTCCGGATGTCGGCAGCTCTGGGTCTCAAGCTGGCAGAACCGGCCCCGGCAGTGCAGGACTTGGTCTTCCACTACGTGGACACCCGTCCACCATCAACGGCCCCACTCCCGTTCCTGCCCACCCTGATGGAGGCCCTGAAACATCTGTGGGCCCCGCCGGCCTCTGTCCAGCTGATACCACACCAGCTCGAATACCTCTACAGAACCCAGAGGGAGGACGCCGAGTTTCTGTTCAACCATCCTCAGCCCAACTCTGTGGTCGTTGAGTCCACCCAGACCAAGGGAGAGACCAGGTCCCACATGACTCCGCCTGACAGAGAAGGACGCCGGCTCAACACCTGTGGGAGGAGATTCTATTCGGCCTCCTCCCTGATAGCCAGGGTGTAAAATACCCAGGCCTGTCTGGCGGCATATCTCCGGAGCCTGCTGGACAAGTTTTTCCCTCTCTTGTCCACTGTTCCAGAGGAGAGCAGGGTGAGTGCCAACCAGTTTTACACCGAGGCGGTGGCACTCGCCAACCAGCAGATCCTCTCCTCCAGGCACTCTGTTGAGGTCGCCGCCCGCATCATGGTGGGTTCCGTAGCCTTGCGCCGCTATGCTTGGCTACTAACCTTGGGCCTCCAAGAAGACACCCGAAAACGTACTGAAGACCTCCCCTTTGATGGCAAAGGACTCTTCAACGTGTCAACTGATAAGGCCATGGACTGCATCGTCAAGGCCCGGCTAACAGCCAAGAAGATGGGGATCCGTCAGCCTCAACAGTCCCGCTGCGGCTTTGGCTCTCAACCCGCTTGGCGCAGGTCATCATCGTCAAGCTTCCAGCCGCGCTCGCCTCAGTCGGCGCCATCCCGAACTTCGACTGCATCCTCCTCACGATGACCTCCATGAAGCCACCAGATCTCTTCAAAGCAGTCGTCATCTGGGACCAAGTCCCGCTTTTGATGCGTCGCGCAGGACGCCTCCACAGCCAACCTCCACCACAACGAGGGTCTTCACGAAGTGCATGGCCCCAGTGGTCTCCCATCTGCGGACGAAGGGCGTCTCCGTATTTCCCTACCTCGACGATTGGCTGTTGGTCACGTCCTGCAAACGCAAACTGTACCTGGACATTCACCGGACTTTGTCACTCCTGACCCGTCTGGGTCTTCGGGTCAACCTGAAGAAGTCCCACCTCGAGCCAGCGAGAGTGCTCGATTTCATCAGAGCAACCCTGGACTCGGTCTCTGCCAAGGCCTACCTGCCCCTGGAGCGAGCCCGTACCTTCCGTCGGGCCGCGTCTACCGCCTTCGACGCCCCGATGACATCGGCAAGGAGGATCCAGCAGCTCCTTGGGTACATGGCTTCCACCATGACTGTCACTTACATCTCAAGACTGCGAGCACGCCCGCTCCAACACTGGTTCGTCAGAGCTTTCAACCTGCTCCGAGATGACCAGGGGATGCGACTCCAACTTCCGCCACAGGTACACCACTCCCTGCTATGGCGGCTCTCCTACTGCCACCTCCTGTCGGGGATGCCTTTAGAACTGAAGGGAGACTGTTACTCGGCGGGCTGAGCATGCTCAGTAGAGCCATGGGGGAGGGGTTCCCGCCAAGCTACTAAGCTCTAGAATTTTCCGAACGGTACTGCGCATGCGCGAAAGCTCCTAGTGTGTGAGGGTACAGCTGACCACTCGAAGAACTACAGTTACAGGTAAGCAACCTGTTCATATCATTATTCAGAGCATTGGAAAATTTTCTAGAAATTTTCTAGAAAATTATCCAGTTCTACTTTTTATAAAAAATATACATCACTGCATTTTCTTTACTTGGCTGGATTAAGATAATCCACAGAACGGGAACAAGAAAATGAGACCAAAAGAGTTCTCTTTAGGCAAAGAGCATTATGCTCACAAATATTCTTGCTGGATACTAATAAAGATTTACATTTTTAATAAATGTTTCATTTTAGGTGTGTTGCTTCATCTCCTTCAACTTCCGGTTGGCAAATTTTCTTTTCTATCTGTGTCACTTGAAATGAATAAATCCTCATTTTTCCTACCTACCAGTAGAACTGTCAGTTAACACTCTTGATATTTTCATCACTAGCATGACAGTTTGGGAAAAAAAGTTTTACTATTCAATTGAGGCATCTAAAAGGAGTGTGAAAGAGGCAGCAACTTTACTGAAGGGGAGAAGACTCTACCAATGTTATCACCTTACATCTCACACTTTGGGGGGCAGGGGCCCTGCACTATGTTTCAGAGGAAGAAACTGGCAAAACCACTTCTGAATATTCCTTGCTTTAAAAAAAACCCAATGAGAATAATGGGATCATCATAAGTCAACAGACAAAGTGAACATACTATACATATATTTACATCCTTATCTAAGCTAACATGCAAACCCTATCTCTCACTTTTGTCCTTTTAAATACCCCTTATTGCCATTATTAAACTGATGTTTATCACCACTTCAACATGTTTTGCCTTACCATTACTCCTTCTTTCCCCACCCTATACAGATATACGTCTGCCCACAGAGGCTTCACTCTATACACCTGACAAAATGCACTGGGTCCACAAATATTTATGCAAAAAACTTTTTCTCAGTCTCAAAGGTATTACTGGTTTTATGTCTTTTTATATTACTTGTGACACTGTAGGTTTATTTCCAGTCTCTCAAGTTGACTCCCACCCTTGCAAGACTGGAAATTCCCCCAGCGTTTTACTGGGGTTCTTGTCAGCCTCCCAAAGCTGACTCCCACGCTTGGAAAGACTGGCAATCTCCCCAGCTCGATCAGGTATGCTGCCACCACCACCCTGAATTATGAATCAGTTGGACAAAACAGGAGGGACTTTGCCCAATCTCTAAGCGTAAGGATCTTTCTACCTCCCCCGAGTGAGAGAGGTCCTATGTAGCATGTGCCAACCCTGGCGTGGAAATGGAGAAAAACAGAGGTTTATAGAAGTGTTTAATCAAGGCATGCAAATAAACAATATCAGACTTGAGAGACTCCCCCCTCCCAGGTACACTTAGTTACATGAATTTACAAAACAGATATAACAGCACAGATACATTCTTAAGATCAGCCAGTTCCCAAAATAACAACATCCCTAACGCGACTAACTACTTATTTCTAGTTACTCACAATTAGATTATAGGCTTAGATAGTCTAAAGGAGAGGAGGGGGGGGTCCAGGAGACACGGTATGCCTGCCAGCTCGACTGGCCCAGCTCTCCTCTCTTTGTTTCTCTCTCTCTCTCTCTGGTCACATGGCCTCTCAGAAGTTTTATATTTTCCTCCTTGGAAGGATCTGGAAGCATCTCCAAGATGCCCACCTCTTTTCCTTTTGGTTGGTCAGTTCTCACCTTGTGACCTGTGATGCTGACCCTTTCCTTTTGGTTGGTCAACTCTCACCCTGTGACCCTTGATGTAATCCCAACACCTCATTATCCCTTGGTTTACCTGAAGAGGGAAGTATCTCCCTTTGATAAGCCTAGATAATGGGAAGCCCCATTATCACATTTACTCACTAGTTATAACTGGATGTGCTTCAGGATAAAAAGAGATACTTGAAACCAAACATATCTCACACTTAAAGGAAGAAATCAGAACCAATGTGTTACTATAACTTTAATTATATTTTAAATAATTTTTAAAAGCAAAATGTAAAGTACCCTTTTCCAAATTAAATGCATGATAATTCTGAAGGCATTTTCCTAGTAACAATATTTTTATCACTGATGTTTTCCCTACTCCTTTGCTGCTACCCCAGCTGTTCTAGTCACAGTTTTTCACTCCATGGCAGCCATGAAGGGCAGAGAAAAACAGAAGGGATGGGAGCAAGAAGTACACTGCCTCATGGTACAGCTGCCTCATGGTGCAGTGTGTATAGGAAGGAAGATGCAGAGATGAGGGGGAACAACAAGAGGTGAGAGAAGAGATATGAGAGATTGAACATGGATAGATCTGAGAGCCAGTGTGGTGTAGCGGTTTGAGCAATGCACTATGACCCTGGAGACCAGAGTTCAGTTCCCTCCTCAGCCATGGAAATCCACTGGGTGACCTTGGGTGCTTCACACACTCTGAGCCCCAGAAAAACCCTGGATAGGTTTGTCTTAGGATTACAATAAGTCAGAAAGGACTTGAAGGCACACAACAACAAAGATTTGAGGGAGGGAGGGAGGGAGGGAGGGAGGGAAAGAAAGGCCATTTCTGCACTAGACTGTTATAGAGCTATGATTCCACTTTCAACATCCTATGGAATCCTGGGGTTTGCAGTTTTGGGAGGGGCCGGTCAGGATTCCATAGGATGTTGAAAGTTGAATCATAGCGCTATAACAGTCTAGTGCAGAAATGGCAAAAGAGAAAGAAAGAGAGAGAGATAGCATGACCAACGAAAGAAAAGAAAGACACAGGAGGAAGAGGAAAGAAGGAAAGGAAGGAGGAAAGGAAGTACACTGACAGTTTTGGAGACCATACGCCTGTGAGAAGTAAGAGAACACTTAAGTGCCAAGCAGCTAAAGAGGGAAGAAGCAGGTTGCCAGAGATGGACAGTAATGGTGACATACATAGTTCCAAAACACAGTAGAAGACAAGAGAAGCAAGACTCAGAAAACAGTCAAGTAACAAATATGAGTAGAAAATGGGTTTCAAGTTGACCTAACAGGTAGTAATAGAATTCATAAAAGTGGGATATTTTGGTAATGCAACTTATTTTCAAAATTTTTACAAGTATATTTTTGTCCAGAAAAAAATTCAGTACAGCTGAGGCAAATAGGCCCAGCTTGGAGGTATGAAAATGAAGCTGGTTTTCAGTGCAGTATTTATTATACAAAATATAGGCTACTCCATCCAAATAGAGATTAAAATACCATAGATCCAAGTTAAAAAATCATATGACTATGTGCTAATGATTATTGTGATTCTCAATAACCTTTAAAAATAAGCAGATATAAATGGGGAAAAAAATAACTGGTTTGCCAATCCTCTTCTAAGTGTTGCACTGCTGTTCTTCCAAACATCAAGTGAGAAGCAGAGGAGCTGCCATTGTGGGATTGAAAAACGTAGCACCCTGACACAGGTTTGAAACAGCAGTAAGTCTTATAAGAAAGAAAGGGAAAGACTTTCTGGTGAAGTGCATCTCTTACCACCACTCAATACATGTAGTCTTCTGTGTGAGGATAAACTCCTCAGCCAATGAGGAGCAACATTTTAATGTAATCCTCGCTCAGCACTGTAGCTTTCTCCTAGGTTCCTTTTAGTTTTCATATAATACAGACTAATGTGCTGAGTGTGTTGCAAATCTGAAATGCCTTTCTTTCTCATTTCATCTCATGATTACTTTTAAGAGAGTACACCCTGAGAAATGGAAGTCACAGAGATCATTGGGAAAAGGGAAACCAACCAAACAGCCGCAGAGTGATACCACCTCCACGAGCAGAACAGCAGATACTAAGCAGTACCAGTACTAATTCAGACTTTTAATATTTGAACTAACCCCTGCTTAAGATACAATCTTCATGGCAAATCTGAAGAGGACATATTCAGAGAATCTTTCAAAGCATACTTCAGTGCTACATGCTTCCAGTCATTTTAGATGAGATCCAATACTGAAGATGAAATAGATTTATCCAATATTAAAGTTCAAGTCAGTGCCTTCAGCTCTTCTTTCATTTCTTTTCCTATGCTACTAGACACAGAAAGTTACTGCAACACAAACAAAAAGACTTTTTCATCAATAATATTCTTTCCTGTGCTGATGAAATGCACCTTAGGGTTGAATCTGAGTTATCAGAAGGAAAAACGAGGAAAACAGAGGAATGGGGGGTGAAGCTAGAGAGGGTTAAAGAAGGTTCTTAAAAGGCACAAGAATGTTCACAATTTAAACTGGATGTGTTGAAAATATCTACAAATGACAAAGCACACAGGAGTCCAGTGTGATACAGAAGGGATTATAGTTAAATTTACAATCTAATGAAAATTAATGAAAGCAGAGCATTTCCAACATTAATTAGCATATTAAGTAAGGCAACAACTTAACCTCACTAGAAAAATTGAAATATCAGATCAAGCATGCAAGCAAAAAACCACAGTGATATTTTTGAAGATACATTTCACTTGCATTAATTTTATAAATCACGGGAAGGATAAAGGCATTGCCCTCCCTACTACATGAACACATCTTTCAGGAAATTCTTGGAAAAGTCTGCTCAGAGGAAATGTGAAGGTATTTCTCTGATCCCATCTTGTTGGTGATGAACTTCATTCTGTATCCAGGTTAAAATCTTCAGTTATTGTAAAGCATTATCAATTAGTGATATGGATTTATGTTTGTCAATTGTTTAATTTGTGACATTAAAACATTTACTTAAAAATAAATTAGCTAATAGAAAATCAGCAAATAATCCAGCAAGAAAATGTAAAACATTTTGTTACTGATATAAAAAACACATTGCTATGTGGGGGAAAGATACTGTGAAGCTGTTGCAAATACGAATAGGCTTTTTAATCAAACTGTATCTTGGGTGGAACTAGAATCAGAATTGCCATGTGTACCCAATGCATTATTTATTGCACAGACTCCTGAGTGAAACTCCTGAGAGTATCCCAAGACTCCTAATTGGGACCAGGAAGTACCACTGCTCTTTCCCAACAATATGAAAACACTGGTGTTCCAATGAGCTTCCTGTTACAAGACATCTCCTAGCCCTTCAGTGTCATCTCTAATGTAGCTTATAGGTACAAAAGAAAGCTAAACTGAATGAACAAATATTCAAAGACATAGTTGTGTAAATCTGTATCAGCACAAAAAGATAGAAAGGAATCAAATACCACCTTTGAAACTGAGGAAAAGAAAAGAAAAAAAGAAATAATATTCATTTTTCTGACAAAGTGGAATAGAACCCACAAAAGCTTATGCTAGATATTTATTTTTCTCTGTCAGTCTCAACAATGCTATAGAATTCTTCTACAACTTTATGAACAACCTATTAATCTAGTTTCTTTTGTTCGTTACCAGTTTTTACCCAGCCAGTTTCTACCCAGCCAAACAGATGGATGGACACAATAATTAATATTTCTTTCTCCACACACACAATTTTGACAGGAGGTGAAAAAACTGGCATGTGAATCCACACTATAAATCCCAAAAGATCTTGACTAGGGAAGAAGAAAACTGATGAGTGAATTCACTGCCCAAATTTATACTGGCAACATGGAGCAAGGCAACATGGAGCAAGCCAAAGTCCGGAGCATACACAGGTTTCATTTCAAGCCAGGGCATGTGAATGAAGTCTTTATTACAAGAAGGTGAGGAACAGGGGAAACAAAGACTGACAATAACATGACACAATCTATTAAACAAAAACAGAAATTCTGTTTATTGGATTTACATCCTGCCTTTACCAAAGAATGTGATGGAGACTTACAAAAAGTAGAAATAGACTTCTTTATTTAATTTATATCACACCTTTATCTCAGGACAAGATTCAAGGTGGTTTACAATATAAAAGGGAGAGCACAAAAGATTGAAAGATTTAAAACACAAAATGGGGGGCAGGAAACAGGACCTATCTAGTGAAAAGCCCATTCTGCATCAAGTGATGTCAGCTACTGAAGACCTACCTGAATAAAGGCCTTTTCCAGCAGAAAGGCAATGGAAAGGGAGCCAGTCTAGACTTCCTCAGTGGTGATGGGTTTACAATACAGTTATCACTTACAATGCCCTCTCCTGCATCCCCACCAAGCATACCTCTGAGGGTGGCAAGACCTAAAGAGGAATTCTGGAAAAAAATCTCAAAATCCAGGCAGGCCCATGTAAAGAACACAAGTCTTCAGACAGACCTATGTTACATACCTAGGAATTTATAATTCTTAACCAAGAACTCTGAATTTTGCTCTAAAAGTACCAATAAGTCAAAAAAGGAAGGGGAGGGAAGCAACCTTTGTTTTCTCATTTGAAAGATTTTGATGGCTGGCTGAAATCTTTTTGCTTTGGGAAGACAAGTAAGCCAATTTAAAGATTCTGTTACAGTTCTGTTGCAATGCTTGTCAATGGTCAATTTCAACTAAAAGTAGAGAAAAAAGGATTTAAAATGTTGTTATAGTGCAGTATTGATTGCTGCTTGACATACCATCATTTAGCTTTGTTTTCTAAATTACCCACAAGAGCCTAACCACAATGTGTTGTTGCCATTTTTGGAAATGTCTTCTGACTGTTCTCTGTTTAGCCCAAAGAATGGCCATGTACAGTGACAGTCCTCACTTAGCAATAAAAGTCAGATCAGACTGCCATCTTGGTTGGCATGACAGAGAGAAACACTTGCTGTAGGGCAGGAATACAGATATGGTCCTTTTAAATAGTCATAGATTCCTCTGAAGTCACATATGAGCAACAGAATAAGCAGCAGCAGAGATGCAATTCACCTACACTACAGAAATCCTTTTATAAGTCCAAGGAACTCTCATGAAATAGTGCCACTGCTACTACTATGTATGGCAGATATGGGGAGAAGCAGAAGATGTCTTTGTTGCCTTTCAGCTGTTTGTTCTCCTGTTAGAAGACAAGGTTGAGCAGGAGGAAAACATAAACAAGCTCTTTGTTAATTTCCTTTCTATTTCCAAACAGCAAGTAAGAAGAATGGTAGCATCAATACTATTGTAATAAGGAGCAGAAGGCTGGACAAAATGTACACAGCTATGTACATAAAGCCACATGATCAAATAATAAGAAATGGGAGAGCCGCAAACCACAATTTCCAAGTTAGGCACTTCTTTCTGGGAAGACTGAGACCCTTTTCGCATGTTACCCGTTCGTGCGGCTGGGCGGGCCATCTCATGCGAAAAGCCTCAGCAGGAACGCTGCTGCTTCCCTGCTGCTTGAGTTCCGCAGCAGCTTCCTGGTCACACGAGCACCGCGCGAACGCCCCGCCCCTTCCTACCGCAGCGCAACCTGGGAATTGTGGACTAGCACTGAGGCAGGAAGCGCGACTGGCCTGGCTCCCGACGCACCGCATGCCAGATAAGTGTGTGCAGGCCTCGGGAGCACTGCTTGACCATGCACCATTTTCGGCTTTAAGCCGAAAATGAAAAGGTGCATGGGCGGTCCGCGTGAGGTGCTCAAGGGGCCCTCTCGCTTTAGGAACGGCATGCAAAAAGGGCCTGAGACTTCCAGGGGTAGCATAAAGGGGATTAACCAACTGTGAAAAATGCATATGGAAAAACCTAGAAAGTGTTTGATTGTGTCAATGCTGTTAATGCTCATCAAATCAGCTTTACTTATGCTGACTCTATGAACAAGAGATTTCCAAGACACCATGTCATCAACAACCCTGTTCATGTCCCGCAAACTCAAGGGCATGCTTCCTTGATTGAGTCTATTCATCTATCTACCTATAATGCTGTCTTCCTCTTTTCCTACTGCTTCTCACTTTACCAAACATTTCCATCTTTTTTTCTAATGAGTCATGTCATCTCGTGATTCAAAGTACAATACCCTCAATTTGGTCTTCTAGGGAGAATTCAGCCTTGATTTGCTCTAGGATGCATTTACTGGTCATTTTGGAGTAGAACTCTCCTCCAGCACCATATTTCAAATGAGTTATTCTCTTCCTTTTTGGATCGTTCTTCTGACTATTCTGTTTAGTGTAAAGAAGTGCTGTGTATATTCACAGTCCTTAATCAGCAATAAAAGCTGCTGAGTGACTTTAGAAAACAAAAAACTCTCCCAGCCTTGTCTCCCTAATAAAAGGCGTTGTACTCTCGCTCACACAGTTGTACAACTTAGCTGTACAGATACTGAATATTCAAATAAAAATAAAAAATAAAAAGAAGGATGAAGGAATCTGTAGGGTAAACTGTCAATATTTTTGAAGGGATGATGGAAATTCAGGGGAAAGTACATCTCAATGAATTCAGCATTAAAACAAGCATATTTCAAAATGATGTCACAATTAAATTTGATTACAAGTTATTAAAAGTATGCAAAAGTTGTAGCATGACATTCTAGAAGTTTGTTTAGGGAACAGAATGATAGCATACCTAATTGTTCACTTTTAATTGAATTTTCTCTCTGTGACAGATGATGCTGCTGTGATTGAGGAGCAACTGATTGTACCCGAGACGGAGCCAGTGAGTGGAACTGATGATGTCTTTGAGATCGAGGAGCAACTGACTGTGCCAAGGACTGCTCAGTGCGTGAGCAAGTCAACTTGCAAATATCCCCCACACTGGAAGGTCAAACAGAGACAGAGCTGCCCTGGCCAGCTCATGACAGAGAGAGAACCAGCAGTGATGCAGAGGAGTTGCAGCCACCTGTGCCCATCAGCTCTCAATCACGAAGAAGGTTGAAATGGGCTGCTCAGAGGGAGGCTGCATGGACTATGCTGAGGAAAGAATAACAAGCAGCACCTGTTCACAGCAGCTATGTAAGTCTGCCAGCGTGGCTGATCTTTGCTTGCAGCAAATTACTAGCAAGCCCTCACGACCTTCATGTCTCCTGCTCCCTGAAACCCTCCAGACGGATCTCTGCCTCCTGAAACTTTGGACTGGACCTTGACCTGGTTCAGCTTACGTTTTCCTAGTATTTGGTATATTCAGACTCTCCCTGCAAATATTCCTGACCTCCCTCCTCCCTTGCTGTCTGTGGCTCAGCAGGGAGAGATTCCTGACACTCTCCTTATCTAAAATACACTGAAGTGAAAAAGAGCTGGAACAGTATTTTTATGGAAGAGTCTACGAGACAACAAAATCAAAACCTAATGGTTTTCTTTAGAATTATTTTCTCTATTTTAACATTGATAACAGTTATTTAGCTAGCCAATATGAGCATCACAGCAGGGCTTTCTAAAGGCATGCATGTTTCCTCAGACACCAGTTTTCTGCTTCAAGTACTCTGCCCTCTCTCACCTCCCAAACCATCACCATACTCCCACAGGGTTCTATTCTACCTCCAGTCAAAACAACGAATAATATTCTTCATCTTTAATCAAAAGGATTTAGTACCTTCGAATCCAGAATCAGAATTCAGTTCCATTTTTGTATAGTATTTAATCATTTTCCATTTGGGAGAATAAAATAGTTACATTTATCTTTTCTGGTCTCTAATGACTACTCCTTAAGTCAATCAGCAAAGAGAGCATAAAAGTGAAGAAAATTAAAACTGAGATAAAATTTTAATTATGCCAAGAATAGCATTTCTAAATACTAGCTATAATTTCTGAATAAAAAGCTTAACAACGTAGATAATTCTCCTGCGTGAATAGCATGTCCAATAAATGGCCGATGATGTGACTAGGTTGACATTCTGAAATGTTACTTAAACATTTTTAAAGAATCACCAAAAAGAGGAGAGGTAAATAACCCAATACAATGAGACAGCAGAAACCTATCACTGAACCAATGCAAAAAAACCCAAAAAAACAAAAAGTCATGGTAAAGAGCACAGACTTGCCAATTTGTCTTGGTGGGTGAACCATACTGGTTCAGGTAAATGCCACCCATTCTTTAAAACATATAGTTAATACATTGTAAGCAGTTTCATGTTCTCCTCCCTCCAGTTTTTTTTTCCTGTTTCCTTATTGGGACTGACAACAAAGTGGTTTCAAAACTGAATTTCCAAAAGGTTGCTGAAGAACAGCTCCTATCATCCTGGGCCTTTTATATGGAGGATTACTGCCCAACACAGGAAACTCAGTTCCTACAGTACAAGATCACTCTTAAGCTTACTATTGAAATCTAACAACTGCTTACTGAGATCAGTCAGACTGTGACCAGAGAAAGCCTCTGGCACCTGAGCTTTGGAATGTCATTCTACTGCTTAAAAGCTTTTTCTCACTCATTAGAGAGATTTCACATTTAAATTTTAAAAGTTGTACTTACTCTAATAAGGGTATGTTTCATATTTTTACTGTTCTACTGCTTTAGCCAAAATCTAGGAGTTAGTCCCAACCACAACAAACCCACTGAATCATCTGAACTTACAAAAAACACTAACTTACCAAGTTCCCATTAGGTTTAAAGCGTTTTAACGGTCTCTATGCACTTTTTTGTTCAACTATTTCTAAATATTTTACTAGCCACTGAGATTAATACCAAAGACACAGGGTATACATCTCTAGAATAAACTTTAACGGGGGTGGGGTGGAACAGTGTTGATCATCATCATAATATGACATGACTCATGATGGTTAACACTGGCCAGAGAAAGAAGGCCATAGCTTTCTCCTGATCTTGTAACTATGATGAAAAAATCTGCAGTGTTATGCCCCCTACACGTTTGGACTCACATAACAGTTCACCCTGGGGAAAGGAAGCAATAGCGTTGGTTGTCTGGGTAACCAACCATTTCAAGGGTAAATGATACAACTTCACAATATAGCTTGTGAATGACACATGTCACTTCATGCTCAGTTGTCAAAGTGTTTTGCTTTCACAGGATGTCTTAATTATCTATTCCACACCATCATGGAAGAGAGAAACCACCAGATCACAATAAAAATAACACTCAAGGAAAAAGACACCATCAAAAAGAGAAAGAACAACCTGATCTGTAAATCACAGCTAATCTTTACTTGCTGGTATTTTTCAGGCAAACAAAATATCTTTCTTCTGTAGACAACTGTAATTCTGTAACTAAATGCACTTCCCAAGTTAGCTTGACAAGAAGCTAAAATTACGAAGACCATCATGATTCTGAAACTATTTCAACATCAAAATCTATGCAGTTCTATAAAAATTTCTGAAGGGTTAAGTATTACCAGAGAAATGCTGATCAAAAGAAAAACAGCACAAATGTAAGGAGCAAATTCAGCTTCCATATTAAGCAGTAGAAGTGAATTGATATTAATAAATTAACAGTAAAAGACTTCACAAAAGACAAATGAAGTCTGTCAACTGAGGCTACCTAGTGAGTTGCCTAGGTGGCTAGTACATCATAGATCCAAACCAAGAAAAGATTAGTGCAATTTCGGGGAGACAAAAGGACCTCTAGTGAGACACCACCACCTCTGTTCTATATCACTTCCCTTGTACACTGTTCCATCCAAAAGTCTCAAACATTAATGTTGGAGTAATTTTAAATATAGCAAGACCTCCCTTGTGCACTTTACTTATTTAAGAGCCCTGCTGTATTTTGGATTCCTTCTCTTCATTGTGCTGAGCAGAGCCTGGTCCTCTGTGCCAAATTCCTGCCCTGATTGCCCGTCTTCCAAAAATATTTACACATGAAGCCACATTTGAAAACTTGTTTTAGTTATATACATAAAATGCATCCAGCTTGGCCAGCTAAGAGCATTTAGCATACTTACCCCTGGACTTCTACCTGAAAAACTTCAGTATTTCATCTAGTCCAGAACTCTAGAATTCTAAGCACGTTACACACAGAACCTTTACTTCTCTTGTAAGAAGAGAAGTAAAGTGGCCTTCTTGTAATCTATCCCTGGATTTCATTAATGCATGGGTGACATTTTAGCTTCCAGTTTCATAGACATCTCCAGTTTAAACTCTAGACATACAAAAAGGGGTATCAATTTCTATAGCTCTCAAATGAATCTAACCAACCTTTTCAACCTTGAAAACAAATACTTGTCACCTACTATTCTAGAGCAGTCAAGTGATCGAAATAATATCCACAACTTGATTTAAATTCATGTGCATCTACTTGCTAATGAACTAGAAGTCATTCAAAGACAGGAACACTCATGATGCAGCATCTAAAGGGTAACAGAAAACCCACACTTCATTTTTATGTCTTACACAGCACTTCCTGTACAGAAGATATATTAGAACAACAACCTTCATCATAGCTTTAGTGTCAAGCAACACCAGTATTCTGTTCATGCATTAGTAATATCCACCATTTTTATTTTCTACGGATTTTGAATGTTAGTACATGATTCACACTGATTTGCTAGCTGCCCCACTTCAAGATTGACCTCTTCTAATATGGTACTCACTCTGAGTAGCTAAAATCTATTTTAATTTTTTTAGAGCTATCAAATAAAGCTCTCTTTTTTGAAAACTATAGAACTTCAGAACAATCAAGTTTTAAAAGAAGCATGCTAATGCCTACATTTATACTTTAAAAATTAGTCATGGTCATCAAGCAAACATTGAATTAATGGCTTTTTTTAAAAAAAAAAAGAAAGAAAGATTGATTGGAGAGTGGAAGAGACCACTAGTGAGATTAAGCACTGTAAGAAATATAGTCCAGCACTGTATTATTTGTGTGTTCCCTGTTGATCCTCGGAACAGCAGCTCTGAGATGCACTAAGATAACATCCTGTTTCTCATTGGGATCAATGACGCAGAACTAGAAAATTTGCCAGAAAATTCTCCAGTGCTCCAAACACTGTTATCTTATATGTTTGATTTAAATATTATATTCAAACACATTCAAAGCTTTGTGTGAAAATTATTTTATTGGAATGTTTGTAATAATGTAAAGAGAATAGCATATACTTCCCTTACATGTAAGGAAAAGAATGACTATAACTGCAATAACATTATAGTTTTTAAGATGCATAGCTAAACAGGCCTGAACTATCTTATATGAACAGTTTGACTTTCTTTCGCTAAGGTATAAATAACTGTAGTACCTTCAAACTTCAGTTATGAGCTCATAACACAATGCTGTCCTATCTCTCTACATACCTTATCATAAGAGACTGATGCTCTCCCAATGCCATATTGCTGTTGGATCAGAGGGGGATCTTTTCCAACTGAAAATAATCCATTACTTACCTTCTATCTCACTATTATTGACACTGCTTCTGGTGTAAATGTCTTGTTCCAATTTATGGCAATACTGAGTGGTCAGGTGATGACTAGCAGTTGCAGTGTAGGTGAGGTTCTGTTGCGCTCCTTATGATTTCCCAGGAGGACAGTTTCACTGTACTTCTGGGACCCATTCATATTACAGATTTATAGTGCTATTTTTCCACTTTAACTGTCATCGTTCCATTCTATTCTATGGAATCCTGGAGTTTATAGTTTGGTGAAGTACTGGAACACTGTGGTTGAGAATTCTAAACACCTCTTTCTAAACTGCCAATCCCAAGATTCCACGGCAGTTAAAGTGGAATAATACTGCCATAATTCAGTAGTGTGAATGGGCTCCAGTGATTGTGCACAGACAACACCATACAGATTCCAAACACAACCATGGGAACCAATCTTTTCCCTTTTTCTCTGTTTCCAAGTTTTATTACAGTGATCTATATGGCTTAAAAAAAAAAAAGAAGGAATAATGCAATACCAATGAACTAGAATCCCATAAAAACATGCTACGCTGCTCATTCGCTCTCTCCACCACTTAAGAGAAAAGGATGATTTCACAGAACTACCTAAACATTACATTTCATTTCACTGACTGAAGGATCATATGAGTACGTGGGCACTGGCATGTTATCACGTTTTGTCTTCATTACTTGTATTTGTGACTAAAAACGAGTGATCTGATAAATAAAAACAAGCTTAGCAGTGTGTTTATTTGTCAGTCTGTTCCTCAGAGCACTAGAGTTTGTCAAATTTTGTCTCTTTAGAAGAATAACTAGAAGTCAATATCCTATGTTAAGCAAAATTAACATGATTAATTACAGTACAACAGACTCAATACCTATGGATAAATACATGCTTGTGTATGCTATGAGACATTTTCCAATGCCCTTCCCCCCACAAAAAAAAGTCATCAGAAAAATTTCTAGAAGAATTTCCATTTTGGATTTTTTCCACTCTACATTTCTGATCAAAATCAAGCCCGTGTGTATGATCTTGTGTTCCTATTTTATACCCTTCACCCACTTGAGTTCTGCAATATTTTTGGCTCAACAGTCATGAATATTTATGACAATTAATCAAGCAGTATGGATAATTCCTTTCCAGCTCTTTCTGTCGTCTGTCAAGCACTACTTTCTGTATTATCTGCCATTTCTTCAGTGAAAACAATGTTGGCAGAAGCAAACATAACTCATACAACAAGACTTTTACTCCTCTACTCTCTACTGTATCCCCCTCGCAGATCTGATCCAGAGGATCCCTCAACTATCTAAAGAAAGTTTTGAGGGTGTGTTTCCCCCGACATTCCACCAGTCAGAAGGTCTGCAGAGATACTGGTGCTGCTGTCTGAAAGGTCCAGTATGCTTATTACAACCCAGGCCATTTTTTTACTCAAAGCAAGTCCTACTTAAACATTTTTTCTTTCAAAAACAAGCACATAGAGGACTGCAACCTTAAATTTCAACAGGGCCTGCCCTATTATGAGGCAGCTGCAGACAGCTGCCTGGGTCAGCAGATTTGGAGTATCACGGAAAGATAGTAAATTGTTAATTATTTGTCGTGGTTATATTTTTACTGTGAGAGTCAGTAAAAGTATTTATGGGGTTTTCTGTATGCTAAATACAGTAGAAAGGTTGCAATACCAGGCACCTTGACCTGAGTGGGTGGGGTCATCATTTGGTGGTCTGCCTCAAGCAACAAAATAGCTTGGTCCAGCCCTGACTCTGAAGCAAGTGACCTTCCTCCTCACATGCAGATTAACTGCTCTCTTGTACAAACAATAATGACAAAAGTAGGCTCTATTATGGCAATTTCTGTCAAAAATCTAGCAATCAGAACAACTTGGCTGTGAAGAGTTCCTAGAAGATTTGAATTTTCTCTTTCAGGAACAAATGATCTTTGGCCTATGAGGTTTGGGCTATGAGGTTTAGATGTCCTTTGACACACTGTTTATCAGTGATGTAGATTAAGTCGATTGACTTGGACTCGAGTTGGACATAAGTCACTCCAGTGACTTGACTTGACAATAAATGACCCACTGATTCAACTTGTGACTTGTACGTTTTTAGTGACTGATTTGCCATCCTTGGTTCAGTAACATAACACATTCATCCAGAAACCTCACAACTTTGAACAGTGTTCCCATCTTTTTGCCTACTGATCACATGACGATCTATCTCAAGACAGAAACATGGGCACATTTCTTGGAGGGGAACAGTAAACTGGTTGGGCAATGGGCTTGAAACAGGTTGAGGTCAGCTCAGTAGCCTGTCCCCACTGCATATCAGAGGAGCCTTCTAAAACGCTTCGTAAGAGCAGAAGGCAAGACTTGTCCTCAAAGCATTGGGTGTGTTTCTCAGAGGGGAATACCAAATGTGTGAATAGGATTATACTGGATCAGTTTCAGTCAGTGAGTACCGAGGATGAAAGCTCCTTGGAAAGGTAAGGAGGACAACTTGCCCTCTTGATCCCTGCCCTTCATGGCTGGTTGTCCAGGGAGGAGTTGCGATTAAGACGCACTTAAGATATGTTATTAATGCATCCTTCAGGGAGGGCAATTTTCCAGCCTGTTTAAAAGAAGCAATTATACGTCCGCTTCTAAAAAAGCCCTCCCTAGATCCCCTGGATATGAATAATTACAGACCAGTTTCCCATCTTCCATTTTTAAGCAAGGTGATCGAGAGGGCTGTTGCCCTTCAACTCCAAGCTGTCTTGGATGAAACAGATTATCTAGATCCATTTCAAACTGGCTTCAGGGCAGGATATGGAGTTGAGACTTCCATGGTCGCCTTAGTGGATGATCTACGCCTGGGTATCGACAGGGGAAGTGTGACCCTGCTGGTACTCTTGGACCTCTCAGCGGTTTTCGATAGCATAGACCATGGTATCCTTCTGGAATGCCTGAGAGGGCTGGGGATCGGGGGCACTGCACTTCAGTGGTTCCGGTCCTATCTCTCGGGTAGATACCAGATGGTGATGCTTGGGGACAGCTGCTCCTCGAAAAAGGAGCTTAAATCTGGCGTCCGTCAGGGCGCCGTCCTGTCCCCAATGCTATTTAACATCTACATGAGACCGCTGGGAGAGATCATCAGGAGGCATGGAGCAAGGTGCTATCAGTACGCTGATGACACCCAGATATATCTCTCCATGCCTCAGATAATAGCATCAACTAAGGGTGGCATCTCGCCTCTAAATGAATGCCTTGAAGCAGTAATGGACTGGATGAGGAAAAACAGACTGAAGCTGAATCCAGATAAGACGGAGGTACTTGCTGTCAAGGGCCCTAGCCCAGGTATGGAGGTTTGTCAACCAGTTCTAGACGGGGTCACACTTCCCCTGAAAGACTGTGTCCGCAGCTTGGGGGTGCTCTTGGACTCACCGCTTCAGATGACAGCTCAAATTGATGCGGCAGCCAGGAGCGCCTGCTATCAGCTTCGGCTGATTCGCCAGCTGCGCCCCTTCCTGGACTTGGAACACCTAAAAACAGTGGTACATGCGCTGGTAACTTCACGGCTTGACTTCTGCAATGCGCTCTACATAGGGCTACCCATGTGCTTAGTCTGGAAACTTCAGTTAATTCAGAATATGGTAGCCAGGTTGGTCACCGGAAGATCTAAAACTGACCATATAACACCTATTTTGAAGTCTTTACACTGGCTGCCTATTAGTTTCCGGGCACAGTACAAGGTGTTGGTTTTTACCTTTAAAGCCCTTCATGGCTTGGGGCCAGCCTACTTGCGGGATCGCCTTCTCCCATATAATCCGCCCTGCACATTAAGGTCCTCTGGGAGGAATCTACTGCAGCCAATCAGAACTAGGTTGGCTGCGGTTACCCAGAGGACCTTTTCTTCGGTCGCTCCCAAGTTATGGAATGGCCTGCCGGAGGAGACCCGGCACATTACCAGTCTTGACTGCTTTAAAAAAGCAGTCAAGACTGTTCTCTTCCGACAGGCCTTCCCAGACTAGTGTTCCACTGCCTCTCATCAATTGTCCCTTTGTTTTTAATTGTTTTTAATTGTTTTTGTTTTAGTTTCAATTTATTTTTAATCTGTTTTAATAGTGTGTTAGGGAGATGGTAGGGTTGGTGGGTGGGGAGGGTGGGCTACATTTTGATGTTTTAATATCTATATGTTCTGTGATGCCGCCTCGATCCATTTGGGAGAGGCGGGATAAAAATAAATTTTATTATTATTATTATTAAATGTGTTAGGCAACGGGCTTGAGGAGGAAGGATCTTTCCTTTTAAAGCTTTTGAAGCTTCAGTAAGGAGGAGTAAGGATCCTATTCCCACTTCTAAAAAACCTCCAGCTTCAGAAATGAGAAGTAAGAAAGGATCCTATTCTCCACTTCTAAAGCCGCAGAAGGCAAATGTGGAGGGTTGACTCTACTTAAATGGTTAGAACTGACTTTATTCAACTCTGACCAGAAATTCTGGAATATAGACCCTTTTCGCACCTTACCCTTTTGCAGTGCTGGGGTGCGGGGCTCGCGCAAGCAGCCTCCAGAGCAGTGGTTCTCAACCTGTGGGTCCCCAGATGTTTGTGGACTTCAGCTCCCAGAAGCCCCAGCCACTATGGTCAATGCTCAGGGCTTCTGGGAGCTGAAGTCCACAAACATCTGGGGACCCACAGGTTGAGAACCACTGCTCTAGAGGAAGGCTCTCACATCCGGGGTCCTTCGGCTCCGCACGAGCTTCCTGCTTGTGCGAGAGCCCCGCCTCTTCCTTTCGCAGTGCAGCCTGGGACCTTTCCAGGCTGCACTGGACAGGAAGCGCGACTGGTCCGGCTCCCAAGGCTCCGCATGCAAGCTAAGTGGGTGCAGGGCCCCGAAGCGATGCGCGACCACGCAGCATTTTTGGCTTCAAGCCGAAAATGAAAAAATGCGTGCGTGGTCCACGTCAGGCCCTTGAGCATTGCGCAAATGTGAGTGCGTCATGTGGACCACTCCTCACATTTACGCAACGCTCAAGGGGCCCTTTCGCATCGGAAATGCCATGCAAAAAGGGCCACAGATTGGGGGACAAGGTTAGATCCCAGACTTAAGACTTGACTTGAAAGTATGTTGCAAGGATGTGAGACTCGACTTGAGACTTGAAGGTAGAGACTTGAGTTGACTTGAGACTTGGAGTAAAGGACTTAAATACATCACTGTTATTTATGCCCACCTTCATACACAAGAAAAATACGTTCCTCACAGTGATGGTCATCACAGGTCATTGCCTTCTGCTATCCTGTGCATACCTTCTTGACAGCTTCTGTTGAAAAACCCGCCAGAGGCATTACCATCAATAGGAAAAACATCACAGCCAACACGAGGCAGCAGGCTAACAGTCTTTATTGCGGGCAATAGATCAAGTAGCAGACTATTAAGTTACAGCGCAGCGAGCCATCTCCTCGTCCAGAGCAGAAAGGAAAGGAAACAAGAAAAAGGGCACAGCCTGTTCAAAAGCCGTGCTTTTAAGTATACATATTCAATAACAAGGCGTTCCCTTAACCATAACAATGTTGCGGCTGCAGGTAGCAGAAGACCTTGAATACGTTTAGGTTTCACATGGGAAGCGTTCACAGAAAGCTAGACTAAACAACTACAAGCAACTTTGCGTTCTCACCCTCTAGTGGTGGGAAAATATGAAGCCAGGAGTAACAACAGGTCCCATCATGCTACTCAACCTGTGACACTCCCCTACTCCTTGCGAAATATTTTCAGCTACCTTGCATTGGAGACTCCATCAACCCCAGTTTGCTAACGTGCTGACCAAATGCATTAGCAGGAAGTGGCTTGGTAAACACATCAGCCACGTTTTCTTCTGAAGAAACATAGGTAAGGGACACTTTTCCTTCTTGTACATATTGTTTCACATTGTGAAATTTGATGTCAATGTGTTTTGATCGAGAAGACACCCGGTCAGACACTGCCATTTGAATGCAGGCTTGTGAATCACAACATATCTGTATTGGTAATGGCACAGACACATGCAGATCTTGTAGCAACTGCAAGAACCAAACCAACTCAGTACAGAGCGCAGATAGGCTCACAAACTCTGCCTCTGCAGTTGATAAAGCAAGACAAGACTGTTTTTTTAGCCTTCCAGTCGATTGCTACACCACTGTATTTGACAAGAAAACCAGTTGTGCTTTTGCGGTCCACAGTATCCTCAGCGAAATCACTGTCTGATGAACAGACAAGGTTTGGCATCTGATCAGGACAAATGCTTAGGCAATAATCAAGGGAACCTTTTAGGTACCTGAGTACCCTTTTCACACCCTGCCAATGATACTGGGTTGGCTTAGCACACGCTCTGCCCAGAATGTTGACACTTAAAGCAATATCAGGCCGGCTAGTACCAGCTAAGTACAAAAGGCTCCCAATGACAGACTGATATAGGTGTATATCAGGAAATAATTCCTCACAGGTATTTTTCAAAAAACCTGGCACCATTGGAGTTTGTACCGGTTTGCAGTCAGACATTTGACACAGTTCTAACAATTTTACAATCTTTTGTTTCTGACACAGCAGAATACCTTTTTCAGTTCTCTGTACTTCAATTCCAAGAAAGCTCTGTACTGGGCCTAGGTTTTTCACCTGAAACCTTTTCCCCAGCTGTTTTTCAAACACTTGCACTTGTTTTTGTGTAGCACTGACCAAGCACAGATCATCCACAGCCTGTTGTGTATGTAACAGGCAGTCAGAATTGCCTCACCCCAAAAACTCAGAGGCAGATCTGCATCAAGCAGCAAACTATGCATTCGAGTCTGCAGAACTCCTGCATTCCGCTCAGCCACTCCATTCTGATGAGGAGAATAGCCGGCAGTCGCCCTGTGCACTATACCCTGTTTTTTGATCCATTGTTGCAAGTTCTCCGACAGGAATTCCATTCCTCTGTCGGTTTGAAGCTTTTGCAGGGAATAACCAAATTGCCTTTCAACCAAGGAACACCAGTTCTTGAGAACTTGACACACATCAGACTTTTCTTTCAACAAATAGCAGAAAATGAACCTGCTAAAATCGTCTACGAGAATGACGAAATATCTAGCTCCCCCTAGGGAAGGTTTACTCATAGGACCCACAATATCACAGTGTACCAACTGAAATGGGGCGGTTGGTACACGAAAACTAACTCTCGGTGCTGGGAGTTGTTTAGATTTAGCTTGCTTGCAAATAGCACAGTCAAGAAAGACATTACAAGGCTTCAAAGTACACCCTTTACAACAACCAGCAAGCCTCTTTAACACAGGAAAGCTTGCATGCGCTGCGCGCCGGTGGAGGAGATGAAGGCACTCATCATGTTGTGGGACATTGCCACACACATTACACACAGTGTGTCGTGGCTCAAGAAAGAACAGCCTCCCTTCTCGTGTAGCCACAGCACATACCACCCCATCTTTGAGGATTTTACCTTGCTTCCCATAGAACTCAACCTTGAACCCTGACTCTGTTAGTTGCCCCACAGAAAGCAAACAGAAATCAAGAGAGGGAACAAACAAAACATTTTTCAAACCCATGTCAAGGGCAGGGACAAAAGCTACACCTTCGTCACAAACTTTAGCCTTTGTCCCATCAGCTAATGTCACAGAGGAAACACTGGCAGAATCCAAACAGTCAAATAAATCTTCAGAATTGACCAGGTGCTGGGAACAGCCGCTGTCTAGAAGCCAAACGGAATCACCTGCCTCCTCAGAGTCCGAAACAGCGTCCGCATCTCCCACGGCAACAGCAACTCTCAGCCGTCCTCTGGCCCGACCTCCTCTGCCTCCTCTGCCACGGCCCCTGGCACCGGCGCCTGTGAAGCTTTGCTCCCCTTGCTTCAGGAGCGGGCAATCACGCTTCAGATGAGAAGCAGACCCACAGCGAAAGCACCTTCGCACAGCATGGGCTCTCACCAGCCCCTCCTGCCTCGCCTCAGCAGCCGGAGAACTTTTTCTCCCAGCACAGGCCTCTGCAGCTGGAGCCGGCTGTGTGGGAGTCTCTGCATTCCTTGCGCGCTTTTCCTCTTCTTCCAGCAGACGAGCAGAAACCAAAGGAACGGTTAACTCCCTCTCTGGCATGGATTGAAGAGAGGACACCACCAGATTCCAGGAACTATCAAGAGAATTCAAGATGCAAAATACCTTGTCACTTTCAGGCAACACTTTGCCTCTCTCCCGAAGTGACGAAAACAGCTCCAACATCTCAGCCAAATGCTGCCTCACCGGGACACCGGGGGCCAGTTTCATCCCATATAAACGGGCGCACAGGGCGTACTTGGCGGCTGCTGATTGACTCAAAAACAACTCCCGCAGCCTCGCCCAGGCCTCACGAGGGGTGGCAAGATCCCTGATATGCGTGAGCTGGTCATCCTCCACAGCCAGAAAGAGGACAGACATGGCACGCCTCGTTGCCGCTGCTATCTCCGCAGCAGTCCCCTGCAGAGTCGGGGGAGCTGTGAAAGCACCCCACAGCCCCTCAGCTTGCAAATACTTTTCCATGCGAGCTGACCATGCCAAGTAATTAGTTGCATTTAGCTTAACGAGAGGCAGGCCCCCAGGTACCACATGAGCCATTGTAAAAACACCTCAAAAAACACCTCTCAAAACCATCCTCTGCTACCATGTTGAAAAACCCGCCAGAGGCATTACCATCAATAGGAAAAACATCGCAGCCAACACGAGGCAGCAGGCTAACAGTCTTTATTGCGGGCAATAGATCAAGTAGCAGACTATTAAGTTACAGCGCAGCGAGCCATCTCCTCGTCCAGAGCAGAAAGGAAAGGAAACAAGAAAAAGGGCACAGCCTGTTCAAAAGCCGTGCTTTTAAGTATACATATTCAATAACAAGGCGTTCCCTTAACCATAACAATGTTGCGGCTGCAGGTAGCAGAAGACCTTGAATACGTTTAGGTTTCACATGGGAAGCGTTCACAGAAAGCTAGACTAAACAACTACAAGCAACTTTGCATTCTCACCCTCTAGTGGTGGGAAAATATGAAGCCAGGAGTAACAACAGGTCCCATCATGCTACTCAACCTGTGACAGCTTCACTGAGTTAATCCATCCCACCTTATCTCCAAAAACAGAAGTCACCCTAAACCAGCGTCAGACTTCCCGTATTTTCCATATGGACAACGCTTTACATCTAAATATGGTTAGCTGTTTGAAACACTATGTTTTCTGTGACTTTAAAAGAAATACCAACATTTGAGGTCTCAAAGGCACAACAGCTTTCACAGTCTTCAAAATATTCAAACTACCTGCAACAACTCTACAAACAAACGCACTGGCAACAGATAATTACGTAACAGAGACTAGGAAATAAACCTACGTGTGATGACAACTGGAAGGGTAGATCAGAAGGCATGCAACCCACCTAAGGGCAAAGTTCTAGCATTTCATCTCACATGACAATGTGTGAGCTATGCTAAACGGATATGTTTCCACGCTTTAAAAAAATTATACAGTAGTATGTACCATCACCTCATGCAATATACACTATTTTAAATGCTAAATATCCAGTTAGAATATCCAGGTTTCACATTTAAAGCCACTGATGGCAGTCAAGTGAGCTATTCCATTGTCAGAAAAACTAGACAAAATCAGACTCAGTGATATTATACCGTCAAACTATTTCAGACGGTTACATGCCACCAATGACAGCTAAGATCAGCTTCCACATAAGTCTACAAGCCTTGTCTACAAGCTGAAAGGTGCTGGTTTTGGTTTATCCCTTTCATACCATCTGTATACCACAAATCACCCACACAGAGATAGCTTTCTGGCACATATAAAATGCAAACTTGCATCAATTCACTAATTATTTCCATACTAAGAGAATGTATGACAGTTTCACAAGTGACAATATGTGGCACTCACTACTATTTTCCAAATATATTCACAACTCATATTCTAGTTTTACAAAGAAAGAAAGTTTAAAAAAAAACAGGAAATGAAACGAACACCAAGAAGTCAGAAACTAAAAAAATTACAGGATATTATTTTTTAAAAGAACTAGTACACCATATTTAGAATAGAAAAGTTCATTTTCCTCACTGCTTTTTAGTGGTTCAGCTTATTTCTAACTTGAACTTAAGTCTGCTGTTCAGTTATACTGCTTATTTATGGCCCTCAAGACACTGCTTAAGCTCCTTAGCTCCCTCTGATGGCCAATCTTTCAATCGAAAAGTTAACTTACTAATTCAAGTAGGACTATTTAAATTTTGTTGTGGTATACTCTAATCTTCAAGGAAATCTAGTAATTTTTTCACTTGATTGAATATAAATACTTATTTTAATTAGGAAGAAATCTAGAGAAGGCAGAAAAAAGAAAAATAATATATCAGAATCTGGGAAAAAATCAAGTTATCGTAATTTTGTATGGTATAGTGGTTTGAACACTGGACTGTGATTCTGGAGACTACGGTCTGAATCTCTGCTCAGCCATAGAAATCCATTGGTGACTTCTGGCAAATCACACTCAGCCTTAGAGGAGGTCGAAGGCAAACCTCTCTGAACAAATCTTGCCAAGAAAACCCCATGATAGGTTCACCTTAGGGTCACCATAAGTCAGAAATGACTTGATGGCACACAACAAATAACAGACTACACTGGTTTGTTGTCCTCTAAAAGAAGAGACAAACAAACCCAATGGCTCCACAGGAAAAACGGGGAGATATGTCTCCAAGCACTCAGCGGATAACTTTTATTTCGAAGCAAACCCAATCCTTTTGAGCTAATGTATTTATTTTATATATTTCTTCAGGGGCTACATAAAAATAAACACAAACTGAAATGCCAAATGAAAAATCAAAAGGACAACACATAATTATACCATAATTTCTACATAAAAAAACAAAGCATACCAGGTTGCCAAGAAAAGCCCCAGACTTCATGTAAAGGAACCAAAAATACCAGAAAAATTTTGGTGAATGGCAATTTCAGGGAACAAAAACCAACACCTATAAATACCTTGGTGGGTAGAGACCGACCCACAGGACAGCACCTCTGTGGCATTTGTGTCTATTGCAGATACACCTCCAAAACAACTGAATTTTGAAACTATATTAACTTTACGACTCGCAATACCAGTTTTGTCATCTATGCTATACACTGCAAGTGTCTAAAGATGTATGTGGGAAAGACAGCAAGGCCTCTCAAAAATGTATGCAAGAAAAAAATTGGTGCTTCCTTGGTAAGTCATTTTTGGAATGCCATCAGTCTGCAGCAGACCTCAACCTTTGGGTTATAGAAAAAATACATAATAATCATGAGAAGACTCTACTTTAAAAAAAGAAGGAGAGTGGAATTTAAAATTAAAATTATTAATTCACGGAGGACTAAGTTAAGAACTGCATCTCCTCTCACTTTTGTAAATTCACTCTGAACTTTTCTCTAGCTCAGTGCACATCTCCTTAAAGGCTATCTCATTTCCCCTCTTTCTCCTTCTCTTTTTTTCTGATATCTCCTACAATAAATTTTAAAACCTTGAGCCTGATTCTCCAGTTTCTCGATGGTCCAGAATGAGATTTTCAGCTCCAGAAATTCCTGCTGCTAACTGTCATATTATGTATAAGCTTTAAGTAATATAAAAAATTGAAATGTATTATGATGTTTTATGTAGAGATTGTGGTACAACTGTCCTTTTGAATTTTAATTTGGCATTTCTATTTGTATTTGTTTTTATGTAACCTCTGAAGGAGGCCACTGAAATATCCCTTTTCTCGTACTCTAAGCAAGTGTTGAATGAATTATTTTGGCAAAGCTTGTTTTAATTTTAAATGATATCTGTCAGTTTCAAGCATCCTCCAGGTTCACGATGGCCTTCCGAGCTTATATCTTATCACCAGATGGAAATAATGGTAACAGAGGTTCTCAACTGTATATAGCCTCTGCGTGGCCAGGGAAAGATCACAGTACAATCAACAATGTGATTTCCTTTTCCATACCACAAAGATTTGGAATGTTTGGATAAGTATTAGATTACTTGAGTGGTTAACAGTGCTCTGTCCATGGTTTTCATAATAAAACAATGGCACAGCCTACTAGTATCCCCCTACACATTTACCAATTTAGAGGGGCACTTCCCAACAGCCCCCCTCATTTTCATATTGTAGTGTTGGGTTTAACTAACAAGTCTGTGCTAAAGAAAAACTATTTTATTTTTCTTATACCAACATATAAGATTCACATCATTTATTGCTCTGATGACCAAACACAGAGACAGGATGAATACTGATCTAGATCCGAGGCTGTAGCATATTATACCTAACTTCACAGAACTTTGCTCACAAAAGTAGGGGTACTCTTCTAGAAAGGCAAGACTCTGGTTATTGGAATACAATTTATGTATATTATTGTATATATTTGTTCGATTAAAAAAAAAATTAAAACTTCTGGCCTAGAGATTGCCGAGGCTGTAACCAAAAACTCATCTACAGGTAAGTTGTTCACATCTCATATATTTGTAGAATGCCCTGGGCTAAAATTCATTATTCATGCTGGAACAATCCTATTTGTGACAGAGGACTATTCTTGAGTAAATGGCTCCCTAAATATATGCCATTCTTGATTCATGCAGCAAATCTGCCGTATCAGATAAGTGAAACAGAGTGGGATGCTACTGCTAGAATTTACTGGCAATGCAAAATAGCTCAAGCCAAAACCAGTTTTGATTAATTTATATTGCTGCACCTGTCTGAGTTACTTATATTAACATACTTATAACTGCACTGATTTTTCACGTACAGTAACTTCCAGGAAATAAGACAACAAGCACTTTATAAGCTATGTAAATTATGTAAGTTTAAAAACAAATACATATATGAAGAGTGAGAACCTAGCATTTTCCTTATTTTTATATTAATTGCGACTGAACTTGCATTTGCTCACTCAAGCAAATATAAATAAGTATTGTGTTCAACCCCAGTTAAATCTTTGGGACCTAAAAATAAGTAACTCACTCTGGATCCAATCCAGTATACGGTTTTCTTGTTCTAAATTCTTTGTTAGATATCTTAATTTGTTTTAAAGGACATACACTGAACTCACACGGAGAGAGAGCAGAGACCAGAGTGCTACCATTAACTACCTGTGTCATCATTCTCATCACTCTCCACAAGGAAAGGACAATTCTGTGGATCAAAGAACTATCTGTGGAGGTTCTGAGTGTGATTTAAAACCATGATTTCTCAAGATTTTAAATTCTGTAGATACAACATCTACAGATTGAGCAGATTCTCCACTGCACATAGTAACCTTCCATGTATAAAGAGTGATGAGAACAACAGTTAAAGGGAAAAGCTAGAGTGTTCACCTGTAATCCTGCTCCTCGTATGAAGAGTATACATGCTTTAAGACAACTGAATAGTGCTTGCATATTTCAGAAACGTATAAAAGTAACTAATACAATGGCGAATACAAGAGCTTAAATCCCACTGATTTTGCTAGTATGCAAAATATTTTACTAGCCTGCTAGACACTAGTGTGCTTGCTGACACAGAAGGGAATCAAATCTCCACCCCTCATTCAAGAGGCCAGTAGATTTCTATAGCAGATCCACAGGGGAAGGCTTCTCTCCTCACACAGCCTGCTTGGTTCCTTTGCTGGGTACACAAGATGAACACTCAATCTGCCCTTTAGCAGCCCACTGATATACACGCATAGAATTCATGTACTATTCTGCATGCTGTTTCTCATCACCTGTAGCTACCAGGCAAGCACCTAAATTCAAGGCAAGCTTAAACAGTGATTAATCATCCTGATATAGACCAACATTTCTGCAGCTGCATATACATAAGCAATTCATATATTAATTTGGTCTCCAGAAACTTCTTATTCTATAACATTCCAGCAGTAAATCAACAGTCAAGAATGTGAATTGATGATTATTAACTGTAAATAATACTCTAAATTATGAATTACCAACATTCTGATTACTCATGATTCATCATAGCCTTAAGCCAATATAATTATATTGACTTCACAGAAAGGGCATTCAACATGCTAGTAAGTCCTAAAATTATTCAGTGAATAGCTGAAAAATAGCATCCTGTTGCTATGAAGAAAATATGCAATTTGACACTATTCTCATTTCTCATTCAAACATTCATTAAATAGTGCTGCAAGAAGACACTGATTTTTTTATACCAATTGTAGAAACATGTTTCAGTGCTTGGAAAACTCATCCAGTGCATCTGGGAGCAAAATCTACAACAGCACAATTTCATGGGTGCATAAAAGAGATGGAGCAGTGGTTCTGAATCATTCATTACATTTCTACTTAGCAGGTTTTATTTTCTTTTGTTTTTCTGACCTTGGTTTTTTCCAGTGAGTTGTAATATTAAACAGTTGTGGGGTACTTGAGAAGAAGTCTGAGTAGTTATGAGATGAAATATTATTCATTATTCAGAGTCATGCAAAAGCTAATGGCAAATTAGCATTAGTGGTCCCTTCCAAGAACAAGGTTTATTTTTTTATCCATACTGCCAAGGCCCTGCCCACAGGTTCCTATTCTAATAGACTAAATGCATTAGTAGAGTCAAATAGAAGAAGTGATATCAATCAAGAAGGGAGAAATGCACGGTCCTGAACAGGCTCTTGAAAGATGTAACTGGAGAACCCAATCAAATCAATAATGGGAGCCACCACAAAAAGAAGATATATAGAGAGAGAACAAAGAGGAAGAGAAGATAGATAGAATTACAACATTACACAAAGAATGGAACTGGAGACAGGGACAAAATGCTTCAGTGATGGGAAGAGACCAGTAAGAATACTCTTAGTATAAAGAGCCTGAAGCTGACAGAGTATACACAACAGAACATTTTGCCCCTTTCGCACAGATAGACAGGAATCCTAGGAATCAAGATAGCTATCCTAAGCACACTTGTCCGGAAGCAATTCTACAGAAATCAAGGCTTGGGTGCCCTGTAGTAAATAATCTGCCCAATGTTTTTCAGTGACACCTGACAGCTACTTGCCACAAGCAAACCATACACAACTAAAGGCTAGGTACATTAATCACCAAGTCATTATCTCTCTATCTAACCTATTTCATACAGTCGTTATAAAGCAGCCAGGAAATCATGTAGGTTGCTCTGGGGTATCTGAAGGAAGAGCAAAATAAAACTATATTAAGTGCAAGAACAACAAAAGAATGCTTCTTTTAATAAATGTACATCATTAACAGCACAATCCGATACAGATCTACTCAGAAGACTCCATGCATTCAGTGACACTCCCAGGTAAGTGTATACAGGACTGTCACCTACATTTATTAAAATACTTATATTACAACTGTGCAGATATTGCAATATTACAATTCTGTATTATAACCGAGCTGATAAATTTATCTTCCAAAGCTAATTCATTAAAGAGAGTCTAAGAATAAGCACAGATGTTATTTCACAGGAGAAAAGAAAGCTCTGTGTTCAGACAGTGTGTTAAAAGCCAAGACAGCACTGGAAAGATTGTTGTTGTGGGTGATTTCAAGTCATTTCTGACCAATGGTGATCCTAATGTGAACCTATCATGGGATTTTCTTGGCAAGACTTTTCCAGAAGGGATTTGTCTTGCCTTTCCCTGAGGCAGAAAGAGTGTGACTTGCCTGAGATCACCCAGTGGGTCTCTGTGATTGAGTGGAGTGGGGATCTCAAGCGTCATAGTCTCATGCTCTGGCCACTACACCATGCATATTAAAAGCAACACAACAGATTGAAAATGATTGTTTGCCATTAATTGCTAAATGTGTGCACAATGCTAAACATTTACTGAGAAATCAGCACATGTGTTTCTAAATGCACAGATGAAGGTGCTGTTTCAGAGAGGCACTCAAATTCTAACTCAGAACCTTTATGAAAGACTTGGCTTTCAGTCACACTTTGGGGGCAAAAAAAACTATTCAAGGTCACGGCAACTCTCGAGGTATGCTATCACTTTCCAGCCCTGTATAAACATGTCCGGCTAACAAGGAAGTGCAAGGAAAATACCACTGGCAACCCAGATGACCAAGGACAATGCTTCTCAGCTGCTAACAGCAGACAAGACAGTCTGACAGCACAAGAATGCACAAAACTGTCCCAGAACTGAGAAACATGAGAACCCCTTCTGTTGCTCCTTTTCTTTAAAGCACGCTCAGGTAAACGTCCTGACTGTGCAGCACCACACCCACACATGCAAAACCTCTCCTAGTTTTATCTGACAAAAGAATTAAGAGTTCAGGGCATGATTCCGACTGGGATGTTCTCCTTTAGAAATGGCACACCATGGATAACGGAACAGATGAAAAGGAAGCGTGGGCAGAACAGGCTGAAGAAGTGGAAGAAGAGCCCTGGCTGGAGCCGAAATGGGACAGAGACCCCGAGCGGCACCGACAGGGAAAGGGCGCCCAGGAGTCGATAGGAGCCGCCCAAGCGTCCCAGCGGCAGGGGATGCACAGCATCCACCTCGAAAGCGAAAATAAGAGGAGAGAGACCCGAAGTTTTGCAAGACACGGGGAGGCGCCCCGTGAGAGCTCGAGTGTCAAGATTTCGGGGGGGGGTGGAGGCCACACCTACCTATGCCGAGCCCCACCACGATGCGCCCTCCCAGCAGCGTCTCTTTGTCCTGCGCGGCGGCCAGCATGGCAGCCCCGGCCGTGAAAATGAAGCTGGCCAGGAGGATGCAGGCTCGGCGGCCGCACCACCCGTTGAGCGCCCCCCCGGCCAGGGCGGAGAGGGCGGCGGCGCCCACCGTGCTGGAGACCAGCAGCTCCTGCCAGAACGCGTCCAGGTTGAGCTCCCTCTTGAGCAGCAGGAGGGCCCCGGAGACCACGCCGGTGTCATAGCCGAAGAGGAAGCCGCCCAAGGCGGAGAAGACCGACACCACATAGACGAAGCCGGGCGTCTCGTCCTGCTGGAACTGCCGGCGGGCCGCCCGCTCCAGCTCGGCGCAGCCGCCGCCGCCGCCGCCGCCGCCGCCGCCCGAGGCTTGGCTGTTGAGGCTGGAGCAGGACTCGGCGGCGGCGATGAGGCTCCGCTCCCCGAGGCTGGACGAGCTCTCCGGTGCCGCCTGCTGCTGCTGCTGCCGGCGGCGTTTCTCCCCCATCAGGTTGCTCAGGCTCCGCAGGGTATATTCCACATTGGCCTTGCGGGACATGGGGCAGCCGCTGCCGCCAGAGCGCCCACGCCGCCGCCTCAGCCGCCACCGCCGCTCTCCGGCGGCCTCTGCCGACGGTGAGGGTCGGACCCGCGGAAGCCCCGCGGCTGCCTGCGAGGCTGAGGGCGGGAATGCCCGCCGCTCTTCCGCCGGGGACTGGGCTACGCTTGTCCCTCGGCTCGGCTCGGCTCGCTCGCTGGCTGCCGCGCCTCAGAGCCGGCTCGCATGCTCTGCTGGCTTCTTACACACTCGGAGCGAGGCGAGCGAGGCGAGCGAGGCGGCGGCGGCTTCGTAGCTCCTGCTTACGACGGCAGTCGCCTCCCCTTCACGCCCCCCACAGGCCCCGCCAAACCGGGAAAGCGAGAGCGAGGGAAGCTGTCGCCCAGGTGCCACCTCAGCCTGTGACTGGCCCAGCCAGGAACCGAGCTCAGCGGACAGAAGGCGGGGCTTAACGAAGGAAAAAGAGGAAAGCAGGCGGGCCCGGATTTGTTTTCTCCCTCCTTTCTCTTTCAATTTTTTTTCCCCCTTTCTCGTCTCTCCACAGAGCAAGCGCAGGGCAAAGGCATCTTTGGAGCAGGCGTAGCGGGCGCCGGCGCAGCGGGAGATCCTGCCCTCGCTCGGCGCCGCGGGCGCGTCGCTCCTCTTCCTCGAGCTGAAAAGTAAAGCCGTGCTCGGGGTAGGAAAGTCTTATAAAAAGCGCATGCTGGACTGGGTCGGAAGTGCACTGCATGTGAAGCCCACATAAGGTCTGTGAAGTGAATTAGAGTTGCCGGCCGTTTTTCGCTGGACTGCTGGGCCTTTGAAAGCAGCCTGAACCGCAGAAATGGGGGGGGGTTAAGGATCTCGAGAAAACGGGATCAGTCTGCGGGGCTGCAGTTCCAAATCACACCCACAGCTCGACTACTTCGAAGTAAATCTTCCCTCCATCTGACACCAGATCACTGGAAACTATTCTGAAAGCAAGGCGAAGGTTTAGTACTAAGAATTAAGTCTCATTGTTGAACTCTTGAGACTTGTTCTGAAGAAGACATGCTGAGACTTTCAAGCTTCAGTCTTGTACCTTCACTTGAGAGAAATGCCAACCAAACATCGTGGTGGTGATGTGCCTTCGAGTTGGTATCAATTTATGGCCGCCCTGCGCTAAGATTTTCTTGGCCAGATTTGTGCAGAAGTGGTTTGCCATTGCTTCCCTCATAGGCAGAGAGAGTGTGTCATGCCCAGGGTCACCCAGTAGGTTTCTGTGGCTGAACAGGGATTGAACCTTGGTCTCCCAGAGTCCTGGTCCTACACTCAAACCACTACACCCACTTCTAGAACAACATGCAAGGAAACTGTCTCTCCAGGGGTGGGTATTTTAGAACCCTCCAAATGTTGTTGGACTAAAGTTTACAGGAACCTTAAGCACTAGCTATGCTCACTACAGCTGCTGGGAGTTTGAGGGCAACAATCTCTGAAGGGCCGCGTTGCTCATTCATGCTGTAAGCCAGCCACCCTTCCAACCAGAGTGGGAGAACAACTCCTGATATGAGTCATTCCTCCCACTTGCTCTGATAAGCAAGGGCTAACTACTGACCAATGTACAACAGGCGGAGGAGCCCTACCAAATCTGGCGAGTTTCACTCCTGTCTTCGCTCCATTAGATCTTTTCTTCTTTCTTCTCTCATCGCCAACTTTCAAAAACAAACAAAATTTTTCTGGTCCTCTGTCACACCTTCCTCTTTGCTTCTTTTTTCTCCTTCTCCTTTCTCTAGCAAGAATGGAGGGCCCTGTTTTCACACCATTCAGGAGACCCGCTCTCCTCTACTCCCAAGAGTTTCAGCAATGTTATGGCCCAAGCAGGGGTAAGGATTCAGACATCAAACATGCCTTTGTGTTTGGATGAATGCTATGACAGCTGCTGTTCAACCTCATTTGCACACCACAGTTTCCCAGCCCAATCTGGACCTTGAGAGGGGGTGAATTCCTTGTCCACCAATGTAGCAAGTGCAAGGATTTACAAGCTGCCCATGGCAGGCATTCCTGGAGCTTTCTCTGCCAAGCTCTATGACTGAGTAAGGAAGATCATAGCTGAGGAATCTGCAGCTTCAGCCTCAGCATCACATGAACACAAGCCTGTCATCATCCATTCCATCAACCAGCAGGATCATTTTCAAAGGAGGCAGGTCAGGGATCATCTTCTTCCCTCACCTCTCCCAATTGACGTGGTATGGCAATTCTAGTCTCTGGAAGGTGTCATTTAAAACCACAATTATACTGCAAGTCCTTTTGGTCGATGCTCCTGTCTCTACCCTGGTCTCTTTTTCCATTTAGGCAAAGAATGGGAAAGGCACCTTTAAAGTGCCAGAAGAAAAGACCAAGGAAGCCCTCAAAAAAGTCCATGAGGCCTCATCCATTGCCATTAGGGTGTCTCAGCCATTTCTATTCTAGATAGAAAGTATTTGGGCCAAGGAGCTTCTCCAAGAAGTTCCTCAGGGCAACCTAAAATTGAAGTAATACATTAAAAATTGGTACAGGAAGAAAAGAGGTGCAGGCATCAGGGCTGGTCTTCCTTTTGTTCATTTAGACCCTTCTTTGGCTACAATTCTAATCCCAGGACAAGAGACAACTCCTTTTCCAGCTCCACCCAGCATGAGCACAGATATCAGCCCAGGAAGCAAACAGAAAGTCTCACCTTCATGCCTTCCCTTATTTACATGATATATTAATAAAACCTGTTTCCTTCCAACAGGCACAGTCAGATGTTCATCAGATCATGAGTTAATTGCAAAATCATGATTTTCTAGTAAATCTTGGGAAGAGCTCCTCTTTTCATCACAGTTTCTGCAACATCTGGGAACAATCACTGACATGTCCCATGTTTTTCTTCCCCCAGAGAGAATCCAAACAATCGGATCTACCTTTCAACCAGTCCTCCAGTCTCAACTTGTAGACATATTCCTAATAGCATGCCTATTGGGTCTAATGATTATGGCCTTTCAGTGCATCCCTTGGGCCTACTTCCATGCCAGGGAATTCCAGTGGCTTCTGCTACCACACAAGCACTGGATAGCAACCTCACAACATTGGGAGATTTTTATTCCCATATAGGTCAGGCTGTCCCTGATATGGAGGACTTCTCCAGCCCTCCTAAAAGATTGACTCGTTTATGACCAAGTTAAGATCCAGCTGATCCCAGATAATAGTCTGTGGGGGTGAGGAGTCCACTGTCAGGATTCATTGATGCATGGCAAGTGGACCTCTAAGGATCTTCATCACAGCATAAACTGATGGGATGTAAAGGCAATATGCCTGCCTCTCCTACATTTCTCCCATCTTGTTCAGGAGGTAATCCTTGCCTATTCAAACAACATGGAAGCAAAGGCACACACTTTTGGAGGAAAGTTGCAAGAGTCTGTCTTGGGCCAAGTCCAACCTTGGTATCCTGAAGCGGTTGCATTAAGCAACATTGAGACTTCCACCATTGCCAATGTTTTAATCAACATATTCTGCAGAGTAGGATTTCCAAAGGAAAACATGTTGGATTTAGGAACATTCATATATAGACTAATGCAACAATTATGGAAAATGTGTGGAATTAAACATCTGACCTCCACTCCTTACCATCATGAGATTAATGGCTTAGTGGAAAGATTCAATGGCACTTTAACCTGAATGATTAAAGCATATGTGGCTAACCATCCCAATGACTGGGATGTCAAACTACAACACCACCTATAGCTATATGCTATACGCTTATCGGGATGTACCATAGGAAAGTCTTGGATTCAGTCCTTTTGCACTGCTCTATGGCTGGAGAGTCCAAGGCCCATTAAACCTGGTGAGGTAAGGATGGGCGCAGGATGCTAGTCAAGAGCCTGAAGTCGTGGTCACTTACATTGAGGATTTGTTAACTTCATTGAGGTCTGCACTATGACTGGCTGGGGAAAACCTTCAAACAGCACAGCACAAGCAAAAGAACTGGTACAACTGGAAGGTGAGGAAAAGAATCTATGAGCCAGGGGATAAAGTACTGATCCTCAAACCAGTTAAAAGGAATAAGTTGCAGTTTAGTTGGACTGGACCTATTAAAATTTTATAACAGTTCAATGATGTCAATTATATGAGATCTGGGAGGTGATCGTGGGAATAAAGTAGTGCACATGAATATGCTAAAACCATACCATCGAAGAGAGAATTTGATATGTTATGCCATATCAGAGGGTGGGGAGGAAAAAACCTATTTACCTTGCTGGGAAAAGGGAGATTCCCCAGGGTGCAACATACAGGAAATTAATCTGGATGAATCCCTTTCTGATAAGCAGAGGGAAGATGTGTATACTTTGTTGACCAAGTATAGAGATGTACTCTCTAACGTTCCAGGAAGGGCTAGAGGCATCCAGCATTGTACTGGGACTGGAAATGTTGCACCCACTGCAAGCTCACCACATCAAGTGACCAGGAGATATGCTGTGAGTGTTGCAAGAGAGATTGATGAAATGCTGAAATTGGGCATTATAGTTCCATCTAAAAGCCTTTGGGCATTGCCAGTAGTGTTGGTAGAAAAGCCTGACCACATCATTAAGTTTTGTGTGGGTTACAGGAAACTGAATAGCATAACCCATGTCCAGATTAGATGACTTAATTGAAAGGATGGGAAAGGCCAATTATATCACCAATCTTGATTTAACAAAAGGGTACTGGCAGGTCCCCATGAGCCCTCAGGACCATGCCAAAATGGCCTTTATCACCCATGTGGGGTTGTTCGAATTCATGGTGCTACCTTCTGGGTTGAAAAATGCTCCCTCAACATTCCAGAGATTGGTTAATAGGGTATTATAGGGGTTAAACACCTTCTTGGTCGCCTATATTGATGATATATGCAAATAATTTGCTATTATTAATGGCAAACACTCATAGAAGATCTTCATCAGTTCTTGTATATTGATCCCTCATGGTGCTATGTTCCTCCTGTCGTGCTGTATCCAGGAGGCCTAGCAAACAAGTATCTCTATCAATCTGTACTTGTTTACTGTAAGAGTCTTCTTTAGTTGGATCCTATTCCTCAACATAGTGATTCTGGATAATCTGGATGGTCAGAGCACTTTTTTTCCAACCCTACCAGCACTTACCACTACCAGCTTGTACTCAGTCATGGCCTCCACAGGGACTGTGTAAATTGGCTTTGGGGCACTTCCTATCCAATCTCTCACAGTTTCTTTATCAATTTGTCCTTAAATTGTCCTTGAGGTACTAAGTCCCTGTCCTGATGACTGCAGCCTCCAAGGTGTGTGGTAATTCCATGCAATCCCCAATGTTTTGCATACTGTCTACGCCTACTCTGTCATAAAACATCTTGTGCTAGATATCTAATAACTTCCTTGTCCTCACAAGTGTCAGAATAAAAAAACCTCCACCCATCTTGAAAATACATCTACAAATACTAATAGATACTTGGCTTTCCTAGATCTAGGTAATTCTGAAAAATCCACCTGCCATCTTTTCCCTGGTATTACCCCTCTATATTCTGCTCTTAGGTCTGTTATTTTGACAAACGAGGCACCCTTAAGACCATATCAGCCATTGTCCATAACTTGGGTGCCTTCATAGTCTTCTGTACTGCTTTTGCCATTGTTCTTCCACCCTAGTGTGTATGTCCATATAGTCTGGTGAGAGTATGCCTCATGATTGCTTGTCGCACCAAAATCATCTTAGTGGGAGTCACCCACCAACCCTTCTTCCTTCTACATCTTAACTCACAAGCCAATTTCTTTTCCTTAGGGGTATAGATGAGACTTTCCCTAATCCCTCAGATGGGAAGCAGTTGTCCCAATGCTTGCACTACTGGAGCCTCATATTTTCCTTCCCTGGCAACTGTTTCTGCTGTCGCATCAGCCCTTCAGTTTCCCCAGTCCACATCATGTTCTCCCTTTTGATGGGCTTTACTATGCATCACCACTACCTCATTAGGGTATTAGCCTCAAGCAGCTCCAATATCTGAGGACAATGCTTAATCTCAGTCCCAGCTGCCACCAACAGTCCTCTTTCCCTCCAAATGGCTCCATGAGCATGTAATACCCCAAAGACATATTTGAAGTCAGTGTAGATGTTTTGCTAGGGTTAATGCTCTAGTTAGGGCTATTAATTCTGCCTTCTGCGCTGATGTCCCTGGAGTTAAAGCTCTTGCTTCAGTGGTACCCCACACAGTCACCACTGTGTAGTCCACTCTTCTTCTCCCCTGCTCCATAAAGCTACTACCATCCATGAAGAACTCTAAGCCAACTTTTGACAAGGGGTAGTCTTTTAGGTCAACTCGGCTAGCATATATGCTTTCCACTACTTGGCAACAATCATGTTCTTCCGGCTCATCCTTATTATCTGGCATCACAGTAGCTGGGATCAAAGTGTTGGAAACCTTGAGTTGGATGCCATCTCTGAATAGCATTGCCTGATATTTTCCAATCTGATTAGGTGTGAGCCAATGGTGGCCTTTTAGTTCCAAAACTGACATCACTGACTGGGTGGGCAGTGGTAAACACTGTCATAGGTTAGCCAAAAGTCAGTTTCTCTGCCTCTTTCACCATTACAGCTCCTGCTGCCACTGCTTTTAAACATGCAGGCTATTCCTGATCCAGCTACTTTAAAAAATAGGTTATTGTTCGGGGATCTCCTCCCGGTCTCTGGGTTGAAACTCCCATGGCCATCCTCTTTCGTCTGTAGATATACAGCTTGAAAGGCTCTTCTAAATCTGGTAGCCCCAAGGCTGGTGCTCTCATCAATGCCTTTTTAAAGTCATTGAATCCTTGTCTGCATTCTGGTGAAAAGGGTCCCTTCCCTGGGTAACTTCCAGCAGGGGTGTGGCCATCAGCCTGAATTTGGGAATCCAAAGGTGACAGAATCCTGCCGTTCCTAAAAAGACCCATAGCTGCTTCTTGGTCTTACGTGGTTCTATTTGACAAATTGCCTCCTTTTGCTCAGGTCCCAGACTCTCTTCCCCTTCGAGATCTGGAACCCTAGATATTGCACTTTCTGCTGAACTAATTGAGCTTTTTGATTTGGAGACCTTTTATTCTGAATCATCAAAATTATTTAATAGCTGTATAGTGGCTTTTTATTTACAGCCCTTAAGTCTTGCACAAACTGATCCATAATTTGGGTGTGTTAAAAGCTGGTTGGCATTCCTTCAGGAGCCCATGTATCAAAAATTTGTCAATTAATTTCTGAATCCCTTCCCTGGCTTCCAGTCCTATAGTGTACTGGGGGATATTTGGGGGACCTACATTCAGCTGTAACTCTGTATTCACTGGTGTAACATGTTTTGCTCTCCCTGGGACCTCCTCTGCCCATACCAACAGATACAATGGCCACATTAGTTCCTTATTTTCTGGTTCCTTATCTAAAGCTGCCTGTAACTTCCCTCCCTGCTCCTGGGGAAAATTTAACACTATTCCATTAGGACAAAAAGAAACATCTTTGTTTTTTTGTAGTTTGTAGAGGAGATCTCATCCCGGCAGCAGGAGGGGACACAGGCATATACAAAAAAGTATGTTTTAACACAGTTCCTCCTATTTTACAGGGCAAAAGGCACAGGAATGGCAAGGGGAGCTCCAGAGGGGAAAAGGAAGGTTCATGTGAACCCTCCCCCCAATTCCCTTCCCTTTTGCATGGAAACGGGAAGGGGGCAGCCCCAGAAGGGAATGGGAGGGGGAAAAGGGTGGAGTTACTCACAGTTTTTCCACTTTTGAAAGGGTTCTGTGCCCCAAACCCTCGCAAGGGTAGAATCTCCTTATTTGGAGGTTTTCAAGCAGAGGCTGGATGGCCATATGTCAGGAGTGCTTTGATGTAGGTTCCTGTAGGGCAGGGGGTTGGCCTAGATGGCCCCTGTGGTCTCTTCCAACTCTGTGATTCTATGATTCTAAAGGTGGAGAGACAACTGTAATTTGTTCAACATGGCCTCAATACCTGAAATTCTTGCTAATATTTTATATGATTGCTGTTGGATTTAACTTTCAATCACAAATATAGCTCTTTGAAACATAACATTTTGCTTGTTTAAATCATCAAATATTACTGTGAAGTAATCATATATCGTATTTTCATAAATAAGGTAGACACATCTCCATTTGCACTATAACCTGTTATATACTGCAGCATTCTAAATTAGTGGTGAGATAAGTCTGAGGAAGAACATGGTTACTCAGGCTATGCTCTTTTACCCACTTAGCTGGAAGCACAACCCATTGAATATATCTAAATCATTATAAGGCAATATGTACAGGCACTGTAAAATTCTTAACATTACAAGTTCTTAGGCCCTGCACGTTGTAGCATCGTTTGATAATTTGAGGACTTAAATTTGCCAATTGCCTAGGGCTTTCACGAACCTACATTTGAGTGTGGGATCACATCAGGCCAGTACTGCTTGTGGTCAATTTGAAACTGCAGCCCTATTTATAAAGGAAAGCTTTAAAAAGGAAATTTGGGGCAAAAAGAAAATGTTTTTTTCTCTTGACTGAAATGCGTTTAGATAGGTCCTACATCCACAGTGGGAACAGGATACTAAGTAATTTTCACAATGCACCATTTTCTTTATAAATAATACACTCTTCTTCATTTTTCCTCTTTATATCCTTGTGGAGAGAAAAGTAGGTGCAGGGGTGATTTGATGGGGGCATGACTGTCCTCACAGTTTTTCACTCCAGCTGGAAGCCGCTCCACTGTTTTGTGTTCATGCGTCTAAGTTCCATTACCATGCTTCTGATATCTCATTTGCTTAGGCCTTTTCAAGAAGGTAGAAGTCAACTGAGTAGTAAAGAAAGTATGACCTACTCTAGTGTCCTGTTCTTGAAGAGTGGCTGCATTAGGTCTGGGCAGCAGCAGCTGGATCTGACAAAAAATTGCTGTTGGTTACAATGTGCCCTTCTAGCTCTTTGACATACTGAAGGTAAAGCCACAATCCACCAAAGTATTTAAGATGTAGAACTGAAAAATCACTTAATTCTGGCCACATCATACCATGGTTTCAGGGATGATGGGAGGGCATTTCTGCCCACACATTATTTGGGAAACTTGACTATTCTCAAATGCATTTACTCCTGCTAGATTTAATGTTTTGCCACTTGTGTTTTTGGAAGGGAGATTCAGAAGCTTCCCTTATTAAGAGTTTTTATGTCCTTGCAAAGCACATTTATCAAGTTGTTCTTTTTATTCAGATACCCGATTAACTTTCCTTACAGGAATTTTATTTTAAAAAAAATCCCTGGTAAATCTAATGAATTTTATTTATTGTATCTTCTGTCCAATCAGAACCCCAAAGTTATAGTTAAAATGGCTAGCTTTGGCCCAGCTATTATCACTTGTCATATATCACTGACAGAACAATTGATTCTATATTTTATGCTGTATAGTATTTTATACCTTCTGAGGAGCATTTTGTGTTCACGTTTCTACAATCAAAATAAAAATGCTGCAATCAGCCCTTTAATGGCACTTAGGTCTCTCAGTGTCTCTCTGTTTCAGTCTTTTCTCTCTTTCTACCAGCAGGTTAAGACCTTTCTATTCAGGAGCGGGTCCAAAAACCCTAAAAGCACCAGATCCTGTCTGATATTGGAAAGAAAGCAGAGTAAGCCCTGGTTAGTACTTGGATGGGAGACCGCTAATGAATACCAGATGCTGTAGGCTATTTTTCAGAGGAAGGAACTGGCAAAGTCATTCCTGAGTACTCATTGCCTGAGAAAACCCTATGAGAGCCATGGGATCGTCCTAAGTCAACAGGCAACTTGAAGGCACGTACACACACAGTTATGCAGGCCTTTGGCTCTTAACTGTTTGTGGCAGAACAGTCTTTTAATCAGGTGTGCTGTTGTTTGATCTGTTAAATCTGTTTTTAACTGTTTCAGATTAATGTCTTCATTCGATTGTTTATTTAATTTGTAAAGAACTTTTGTACTACATATTGTTTTAGGTGCGTTTTGTTTTGAGTTGTAAGCTTCTTTGGATCCTATATAGGTAAAAATGCAGACTATAAATTAAATGAATAAATAAATCTTTCTGAGAGTACAGCTTTTCTGTTTTCCAGGCAATATTTTTTTTTGTAGGGCCAAAGCTTGTATGTTCAGACACAAAAGCCAACTCCTGAAAATTAAGTTTCACTTGTGTGTGTACATGCTTTCAAGTTCCCTATTGACTTATGACAGCCCCACGAATTGCATAGAGCTCTCTTAGACAAGGAATACTCAGAGGTGGTTTCACCAGTTCCTTCATCCGAGACGTTGCCTACAGTACCTTGTATTTGTTGCTTATCTCCCAACCAAGTATTGTCCAGAGATGATCCTGCTTAGCTTCCAAGATCAAAGGGCATATGGTATCTGTAGAGTATTCAGGCTTAGGCATTCTTACCACAAAGTAAACCCAGCTGGATTTAAACATCTGAATGAACATGTTTAAGTCTTGAAGGATGTCATTTTAAGGTAGGATGCAATGGCAGTCCCACAGCATTGTTTCTGCCTGGCAAGTTTTGAACCTGTCTGACTGGATTTCTGTCATGTGGCCAGACTGCTTCTTCTTCTTTCTTCTTTTAAAAACCACTTAGCTTGGACGCTAAGGATGGAAGTAATCTATGTGTAGGCTTCTTTTAGTGAAGGGGTGTGTGTTTCTAACTCATTTTTCTTAGCTGGGTTGTAGACAGTCTAACATTACAAGAACATATGAAAATTCCGAAACATTCTTGAGTTCTAATTTCAGACCGCTTCAGCTCTGTGAAACAGGCTTTCCAGGATGAATGTGACCATTTTTTCAAAATCAGTCTTATAAGATAAATTTGTGTATTTGTTCTGAGAATATATTAGGACTTGAAGATTGGAGGGAGAGTTATTCTTGGTGCATAAGACTAGCCTATTGTTTTCAAAAATGAGGGCTTCTAGAAATACCAATCCATATACGTTTAAGCATTTTGCTCTGGAGATATGGCAGCGGGCCTCACAGAGCAATGACATTCTTTAAGTTGTATAGTTGAGTCATTTTAGATGCATAGTTTAAAATGTCACTGGTGAATGCCATCAGACTGTTGCAAACACTTGCATCATGCAAAGATACATGAAGGAGGGAACAAAATTGTCTGCATCTCACCATCACATGCAGTATATCTGCACTATAGATTTATAGCAGTTTAATCACACTTCAATTGATGTGGCACCATCCTGTGGAATCCTGGGATTTGCAGTTGGTGGTTACTTGAAATTCTCTGTTGGAGTACTCTAATGTCCTCCACTGAAGTACAGCATGCCAGAATATGCCAAGTATCTCATCAAACTACAAATCCCAGGATTCCATAGGATGAAGCCTAAGCAGTTAAAATCAGATCAAACTGATCCTGGATTATTGGTAACAATTAACATTTGCTGTCATGTAATGTGTGAAGCCAGCATAGCCCGGCCTCTAGTGAATGCCAGTGTGAATAATATCCAAGGGGTTTTTTTATTCATAAAAGCTGACTAATAGTCCTCAATTATTTTTCAGTGATAGTGGAATTTGTCTTTCATCACTGTGTCTCAACTTAATATCACAAAGGTTGTTATTATGAAACCTATGAGATGAAGTCAAATACCAATGAAATCAGTGATTTATATACGTATTTGGACCAGTGAGAACATATTAAAAAGTCCATAATCCTCTTTAAACCATTCAGCTTCAATGTCTTTGACAGTAACCTGAAGTTCTTATTCTTATTCACTAGTGGGGATGATTACATGTTAAAAAAGAAGCTTGAGACAGGCAATTCTGAGCTGATAAATGACCAGAGGGAACAGATATGTGAAGGTTCTCCATGTCTGTCCCCGAGCAGCCTTGCCCAGTTTATTTAACATGTAGTTTAAGCCTTAGATATATCTTTTTATGTTTTTTAGGGTTAGAATCATATGCCCATCACTCTCCTTCAATTTGAGATCTGTCTCACTGAATTTTCATTTGAACATGCATTGAACTGGCTTGCAAGAGCTTCATAAAAGAATTTCATGGCAACCTTTTTCTTCATCTGTGTTCTAGTGAGAAAGAATTCATATCTGTCAAGATTTTTTCTTCATAATTTTTGAAGAGTCTGTGATTGGGATCTAGCAGCCTTAGTTTCCACCAACCAAAGGGAACATTTGCAACATAGTAAAAAATCACAAAGAGGCTTTTCATGAATATAGATGCATTTGATTTCTAGAAATGGGCAACATAGTCAATTCCTTTGCCTGTTTATTTGAGTGTTATCAAAACACTAGAGGGTTTATAAAAGTATTCTTAGATGTAAACTACTCACAAAGTCAATAGCGTGCCATATAAAATAGAGATATAAAACAAATGCAAAGGGGAATTTAGAAATCATCAGTCTCGCTATTTCATAAAAACATTTTCCAGTGCTCATGCTTTGATAAAACTCATTGAGACAATCTGTCTTTGTTCCTAGGCAACTTATTATTCAAAGTAACAGAAATGAAAAAGGACAAAAATTGTTCTAAATGCCCTTTTACACTACAAAATTACTAGCACTTTGATTTCACTTTAACTGCTATGTTTGCATCCAGTGGAATTTTGCATTTGTAGTTTGGAGAGGCAATAAAATTCTCTGGCTGAAGATTCTAAATAAGCTGCAAATCCCAGGATTTCCACAGGACAGAACAATGGCTGCTGAAGTCAAATCAGATTGTTATCATTGTGTAATGTTAAAAAAAAAATTGTGGATGGGCCAAAGCTATACAGGTGAGTTCCACTACATTCCATAGCACCTATTCCTAAAGAAATCTGTGAACTATTATCTATCTATCTATCTATCTATCTATCTATCTATCTATCTATCTATCTATCCATCCATCCATCCATCTATCTATCCATCTATCCATCTTAACCATCTATGTAGATGACATTTTAGATAAAAAAGGTGTGACACACCCCTCTGTAAAGTGCTCTGTAAATTCTAAGGGAATTACAATCTAACAATAGGTACCAGGGAAACAGAGGAAAGAAGAGAAATTGAGTGCAGCATGAATGGAAAGAATATGCAATTGGCTTAATTATTGTTGGGTACTGCAACAATGGAGCTGGTCCAAAGGCATCATAGATTGTACCCTTTCCCTGAGAAAGAACACACTGCTTTTGTCAAACTTCTTGTCAAGATTTGCTCCGTCATTTAGAGTACAACTAACTTTATAATATAGCTGAAACCTGTATGAGGCTTTTGATTCTACAAACCAGATTTCTAAAACTTGCTGAAAATAATACAGTAGTAGGGAACATTTTACATATGAAACTGATAGGAATACTATTGCCTCCTAGTGGTTGGAAGCGTTTGATTTAACAAATACAAGAGGAGAATTATTGCTGTATTCAGACTCTTGTCATTTTAAATTGCCAAGCTGTCACCACTGCAGTACATGGCACTCAGTTTGTTTCACTGCAAAGTTTTAATAGCAAGAGCCAGGCTCTGTTCCCATGATAACATTGCTTGTGCTTCGTTTCCTTATGGGTTCAATTTAGAGGCCTCATTTAGTCAAAGCCTGCTTAGCAGTATCTGGTGCCCTCTGATCATTCCCTGGGCATTCTGTTCACAGTATTTTGAAAGGATGCTGCATTCATACAATTAAAACTGGCAATCTTGTTGAGGTAAATCCCATCAAACAGTGGGACTTACTTATAAAGTACCTAGGTTTGAGCTACATGAATAAAAGACTACAACTGAGATATATGATTTCTTGTTACGGAGTAGATAAATGATACCTAATTTGCGTAACAGCCAGTAGTATTACCAAATAAATAAACAAAAATAAAATAAAAGTTTTTAAAAATCAGCGACTATGTACCCCGATTTAAAATGCAGATATCAGTTTCATTACAGTTCCCATAGTTCAAAATATGTTTCTGGGTCGCTTTACATGGTACCAATAGCCACATTCCCAGGTTGAAAAATACAGGTTGATCCAATGTATCTTTAGTCAGAAGCAGGTCCTGTGGATTTCATTCCCAAGTATATAGAAGTCAGAGCTTAGAAAAAGTTACTTTTTGCAAAACCAAGTTTTCCAAGCTCTGGCAGAAGGTCATCTTTCAACAACATACTCTCTAACTGCCCTGATTTGGCAGGGACAGCCTCTGTTTAACCCTCTGCCATCTCACTTTCTCAGCCACTTTTAACATCTTCCAATTTCTCCTTCCTCTGCCCACCAACACTTTCTCCTTTTGTCATCCAGTTATCTTAATTGCTGTAAACTCAGTTTAAAATGCAACAGTAGTTTGCGCTCAGTTAACTCAGAGGAGAGAGAGAAGGGGGCAGAATCTTGTCTTTCCCAGTAGGTCCAGGCAAAAGCAGACAGCTGCAGTCTCTCCTACCTGTGTATTCTTCATTAATAACTTTTGGCATTTGACCACACTCTGACATTGCTTGGCCACATGTGTCCCAGTTTTGATCTGTAAAATATTGCAGGGCATGAAACAGACTTGACTTAAATATCGTAAAGACACTAGAACCCATCTGATCTTGGAAGCTAAGCAGGGTCAGCTTTGGTTAATACTTGGATGGGTGACTACCAATGAATGCCAGGTGCTTCCTCCTTTCAGAGGAAAGGTAGCAAAGCCACCTCCAAGTATTCCTTGCCTAAGAAAACACCACGGAATTCATGGGGTTGCCATAACTCAACAGGTGACTTGAAGGAATGTATACACACACAATGACTTGTTCTGTAGTAGAATGTAGTAGAATCTGATATGAATTGTTCTGTAGTAGAATGTGAGCTTTTGCTAACTGTTCTGTGGTATAGCATAAGTCCTCACTAGCTGCTAAATATGTATCAGTAAACATGCATCCATAATGGTAGAGGCTAGACTTATAAAATGCATGTGTTAATACTGGTTTCCATTTATTTAATTAGCGAGCAATACAGTAATATAGGCTAATCAGAAAAACATGCGCACTTAGTAATTTAACAAGAGTATGTTATACTCCTAGGCTTAGGAGCAATGTTTCCCAGAATCAAATGATTTTGGATTCTATCCAGCTAGTCAGTGACAAATTTAACAATTGAATAGCTACAATTGTAGCTATTGTTTATTTCCTAAAAAACAAAAACAAATACCACTTCTCCTTAGAACTCTGAAAGAGAGATAATTGCTTAGAAAATAATGTCTTCCGAATGTGAGACCTTTCTTCTAGTATCTGGACCAGTCTGAATCAACTTTTTAAAATATCTGCCCCATGTCAGCACCATACTAATGCAGCTGGCTAAATGCATCGCTGCACTAATGTCACAATTTTCATCCCCACCACCACCACTGGAGCTCTCCACAGTCCTAAAGTAACCACTGCCTACACAAAAATCATATCCTCCAACATTTCACAGATTAAAATTATGACACGTGGAGCCAAGCAATATCAGAGTGTGGTCAAGAAGGAAGAGGTTATTAATGTGGGGGAAAAAAGTAGAAAAGCAGACAGGAAGTCCCAAAATAATGTACTTTCCTGTTGGCTGTGAACATTGGTTAGAAGTAACAATTTCCAGGAGCCAATATTGTCTAGTGGATTGAGTGCTGACTCTGTGAGACCAGGGTTTGAATCCCCCCTCAGCCATGGAAACACACTCTTGCCAGGAAAACCCCATGATTAGGCTCACCGGAGGGTTGCCATAAATTGGAATTAACTTGAAGGCACATGCGCGCGCACACACATGCACACACACTATATGTATCTACCTTGCTCTGTGTGTGTATGTGCACGCACATGCATGGGTGTATAACAATTTACAAGTAATGTAGATACCTCCAACCCAGCCCCAATGAAAGTGCCATGAAATTCCCTTGTAAATGTTCAATAACAAGGAGGTGCCGCAACTAACTGTTTCTACTTGCTCTTCAAGTAGAGCATTTTAAAGGGCATTTTAAGCAGCATTGTGCCAGTATTTGTTCAAGTATTACACCAATTTCCTTACCAATCTTACAGTTCCCACTCAACCATCCCAGTAACAAGAATTTAAAAAAAATTAACAAGCAATAGAACTTGTTACATTTAAATTATTGTAACAGGAAACAGGAGCACATTATGGCCACTTGTCGGGAGTGCTTTGAGGGTTTTCCTGCATGGCAGGGGGTTGGACTGGATGGCTTTTGTGGTCTCTTCCAACTCTACATTTCTATGATTCTATGATCCTACGATTATTTTTAAAGGGGAGCTCAAACTCTGAGTATGAGCCCCTGGAACTAGACAGCAGCGTTGGGCCGTGAGCAGCAGTCTGTGGAGTGAACCAGATGCTGTAGAGCATATCCGTAGTCAGGATAGACCATAAAGAGGGAACCAGAGGGCAAATCAAAAGGCTGGGTGAAGGAGGAAGCTGGCACTCATTCTATCTGTAGAGATGGGTCTAAGGGTGACTTTTCCACCTCAGGACTTGCTGTAGGCCATACTGGGCTGAGAAATCCACTTCCACTGTTATTGTTTTCACTTTGGCTTGGGGAAGTTATTGCAAAATAGCTTACTCTTGGAGATTTTGAAGAGTAAGAAAAGACCTTTTTTACAAAGATATGCAGGAGGTACCCTGCATGTCTCCAGAAGGCACTAGGGGCTCACAGAAATGGCCTGGGAGGCTATACGTGGTCCATGAGCCACATTTTGCCCACTCTTACCATAGAGCAACTCACCACTGGAGAGAACATAGAAGACAAAATCAAGACATAACCAAGAATTTAAACCTTCTAGCATTTCACAGATGAAAACTGGGACATGTGGGCAAGCAACATCAGAGTGTAGTCAAAATGGCAAAAGATATTATTGAGGAAGAATATACAATCTAGGAGGAGTTGTTTTTAGGATATACAATCTAGGAGGAGTTGTTTTTACCTGAGTCTGCTGTGAAGGGCAATATTCCACACCTTCTTCTCCTCTCTTCCCTCCTGAATTAACTGAGAGCAAACTACTTTTCAACTTTGAAATCACTTTGCAGGAACTGAAGTAAGCTGGGGAAAAAGGAGAAAAGTGGAAGGAAGAGAGAGAAACTGGGCATATTTTAATTTTTTTCCATTTTTTTTATTAAAAACAGTCAGTCTGTATCACAGTAAACATCATCATAACATATTCATTATTTTTACACTACCATTAAAAGAAAACAAATGCTTATATATCAAGTTATCTATATATTTCTACTTGTACCTTATTTGTTTCCAAATTGTAATATACAGTCTTCTATCTTCTATTTATTCACCCTCTATTTGTTATCTACCTTCTATAATCCATTTCTTACAACTTCCTCCCTTCCCTAGTTTGAACCATTCTTTACCGGTAATATGTATGTGATCTCCTTAACTTAGATACATCTTTGCAGACTTGTCTCTTCAAATTGTAATATCAAGTAACTTAATTACATTCATTATAAAACTGTATTATCTTATCATCAATCATAAATCTTGTTTATTTATTATCCTCTTGACATAACTTTGTCCAGTTTTCTTCAATATATTTCTTGATTAATCTCATAACATTCGTTCTCTTATTAGTGTCCCCACTCTTCATTCTATCTGTTAGATCCTCTAAAACTGCATATTCCCGGACTTTGTCTAACCATTCTTCTATTGTAGGTGTTTCCGCTCTTCCAGTATTTTGCGTAAACAGTCCTTGCTGCCATAGTCATGTATAAAATTGCTTCTTCATATTTTTTATATTTCTTATCAATTTGATGTGTCATGTTCAATAAGAAGATTTCAGGTGTTAGAGGGAACTCTATTTGAAGAACATCAGTCATTACTTTGTGTATTTTTTTCCAATATCTTGTCGCCTTTGAGCACAGCCACCACATGTGGTAAAAGGTCCCATCCTCTTGTGTACATTTCCAACAGCTCTTCTCTTTTGTTTTGTACATCTTACTTAGTTTCACAGGGTCTAGGTACCATCTGTGCAACATCTTGAAATAATTTTCTTTTAGATTCTGCGCTAATGTAAATTTATGTGTCATATTCCAGCTTTTTCCCCATTGTTCTAATTTTATTTCACATCCCATATTTTGAGCCCACATGCTAATCATTTCTTTTATTGTCTCATTTTCTAATTCTCGATCTAATACAAATTTGTAGAGTAGAGATGTCAGATGTTCCCTTTTTTCAAATATCAATTTTTCCCATTTGTTTAGTTGAGTAGTTGTTTCTATTCCCTCTAGTTTTAGATCTATTTTTGTTCTTTCTTTTAGTTGCATATATGGGAACCATTGACATTTCCATCCCTTTTCTAACAATTCTTCTCTTGTCTTAATCCATTGACCATTTTTCGGGTCATTTATGATTAAGTCTCTATACGTAAGCCACTTATCTGCTGAATCTTTCCATCTTTCTAAAAACGCCTCTTGTGGTGATACCCATAATGATATTTTCATATATAGTTTCCTCTTTCATATCTTCCAAATCTCAAACAGGGATTTTCTTATGTAATGATTCAGGAAATCCTTGTCTACTGTAACCTTCTGATACCATAAATATCCGTGCTAACCGAAACGAAGGTCGGCTCCCTCTAAGTTCAGTATTCTATCGTTCTTTAGCTCAATCCATTCTCTTAGCCAGATCATTCCATGAGCCATATAATATGATTTCAAATCCGGAAGTCCACAACCTCCTCTTTCTTTCTTATCAATCAAAGTTTTCCACTTCACCCGTGGTTTTTTTCCATCCCAGATAAAAGAGGTTATACCTTTCTTCCAATCTTGAAAGCATCTCAGATTTGTTATAATCAGTAAGTTCTGAAATAAGTAATTCATCTTTGGTAGTACCATCATTTTGATCCCAGTAATTCTTCCTAAAAGTGATAACTTTAATTTTGACCAGTTCTGAAGATCCTTCTTTATTTCCCTCCATTTTGTTGTGTAATTATTTTCGAACAATTTGTTATTTTGTTTAGCGATAATAATTCCCAGATAATTAGTCCTTTTTTCTTCTTTGAATCCTGTTTTTGACTCCAATGTAGCTACTTCCTCTTTTTGCATATTTTTAGTTAGGATCTTCATTTTCTTTATGTTGATTTTAAATCCTGCTACTTCGCCAAAATCATTACAGACCTCCATAATTTTTGCAATACCTGTTTCTCGTTCCTCAAGGAAAATAACCAGGTCGTCCGCATAAACTTTTAGTTTGTGCTCCTCCCCTTTTATTTTAACTCCCTTTATTATATCTTCTGTTCTTATTTTCCTTAGGAGGACTTCCAGGACTAATATAAATAATAAAGGTGAAAGCAGACAACCCTGGTGTGTACCTTTACTAATCTCTATTGGGTCTGTCTTCTCCCCGTTTATCAATAATTGTGCTCGACAATTTGAATATATATGTCTAATCCAATTATTAAATTTATCACCACTGTTCATTCCCTCCAAAACTTCAAACATAAATTCATGATCAACATTGTCGAAAACCTTTTCGGCGTCCACGAAAATCATTGCATATTTTTTTTCATTATGTTTCTCATAATATTCCAAAATGTTAATAACCATTCTAATGTTATCCATTATATATCTCTTCAGTAAAAACCCGCTTTGATCTTGATGTATAACTTTCTGTAAAATTCTTTTGAGTCTCTCCGTGATTATGCTTGCAAATATTTTATAATCTATATTTAACAATGATATAGGTCTGTAACTGCTCGGTTCAGCTGGGTCTTTCCCTTCCTTTAATATCAGGGTTATATTTGTCGCATTCCAAGAGTCTGGTTTCCCTTTATTCATAATCTCATTGAACATTTTACACATGGGCTCACTTAGTTCTTCTTGTAGTTCTTTATAATACAGCCCGGAGAATCCATCAGGACCGGCGCTTTTCCCACTTTTATTTTCTTTATTGCCTCTGTAACTTCCATACATGTTATGTTGGCGTTTAGGCTATTTTCTTCCTCTTCTGTTAACTTTATCAACTCCTGCTTTCCCAGGTATTCCTGGATCTTTCTTTTTGTATTGCTTTTTACCTTTGTTTGATATAACATCTTATACTATTTTTGAAAGGTATTCATTATAGTCTTCTGATCGATAGAAACCTCCTTATCCTTTTTTACTTGTAGAATTAAATTTCTTTCTCTTCTCTTCCTCAATTTATGTGCCATCCACTTCCCAGGCTTATTAGCGTTTTCAAATTCCCTTTGTTTCAGTGTTCTCAAATTCTTTTCCATGTCTGCCAGGTTTTCAGTTTGTATTTCCATTTGTGTTTTTTTAAACTCCCTCCTCCATTTTTCATTTTCAGGGTCCTTCCTTATCTCTTCTTCTATTCTTTTCAATTCTGTTTCCAAATTCTTCCTTTTTTCCTCTCTTTTCTTCCTCCATTCCTTATTCCATTTTAGGAATAGACCCCGCATGACAGCTTTCCCAGCATACCACACCGTTTTTGCTGCTATCCCATCATTATTGTTCTCTGTAAAGTAATATCTTAGTTCTTTCTTAGCTTTTTTCAAGTATTCCTTATTTCTCAAGAGATAATCATTCAATCGCCAACTTCGATATTCACTTTCCTTCTTAAGGTTGAACTCTATTTGTATTGGGTTGTGATCTGAAATAATTCTAGGGAGTATTTCCATGTCTTTCACCATCAAGTGTAAGGTTTTGGAGATTATGAACATGTCAATCCTGGACATGGTAAGATGACTATCAGAATAATATGTGAATTCTCCTTTCTCATGTTTGCTCCTCCAAATATCCATAAGAGACAAATTTTCCATCATCCTGAGGAAAGAATTAGGCAGTTTACCTTTTTTCTTTTTTTCTTTTTGGTTAGTTGTTCTGTCTATGGCCGGATCTACTTTCATATCTCCCATCAGTAAAATATTCACCTGGTTATTTTCCATGATATATTTACGTATCTCATCATTCACTTTTTCATAGAATTTACTTTTGTTTTCTAACGGGGAGTATATTCCAACTAACAATACCATTTTCCCAGGAAGCTGAACTTACACCCCTAAATAATATCCATTTTATCCCCAAAGATTTCTTCTGAGGGGTATTTTGAACTGACATATATGACTACGCCTCTTTTTTTCTTTTCAAAAGCCGAAATGTAACACTTCCCCAATCTAGGATTTTTTAAATATTTGACATCACTGTCGTTAATTTTCATTTCCTGTAAACATATTATGTCAGCTTTTTCTTTTTCCAGGTAGTGGAAAACCTGCCTCATCTTATAATTCAAATTGAGCCCTTTTACATTCCATGAAATACACTTTAAAGTCATTTTCTCAATCTTCGTCCTCTATTAATTTATCTCCAATCTCTGAGCTCTGTTGCTCTAATTCCACTTCATCATCTTGTTCTTGTTCCTCCCTTGTCACTCTAGCTTCTTCCCCTGATTTTTCTTGTGTCTCTATTTGTTCTTTTCCTTTTTCATCCATCCCCTGTCTGATTTCCTCATGGCTTCATTAATCTGATCTATTGTAGAACATTTGTATCTTTTATAATTTAAATTGTAGGATAATCCTCCAGTCCTTTCCCATTTATATCTTATGTTATATCTTTGTAGCAATATTGTCAAATTTTTGAATTCTTGTCTTCATTTCAGTGTTTGAAACGGGATGTCTTTGAACACTTTGAGTTCTTTTCCATCAATGATCAATTTTTCTTCATAATTCTTTTGTAATATTCTCTCCTTCATCCTTGTCCTTGTGAAGCAGACTAATATATCCCTTGGCCAGTTTTTTCCTCTTGCCATTTTAGAACTTATACGGAATATTTTGTCTATTTCCAATTCCATTGTTTCTTCTGGTACTTCCATATATACAGCCAATTCCGATATAATTCGGTCATAGATAGATACCCTCTCTTCCAGTCCTCTCAGTTTAAGGCATCTGTCGTGATATCTCAATTCTTGTATTTCAATATTTTTCTCTTGTCTTCTAAGCTCTTCATTTATGTCCATCTTCTCGCTTTCTCCTTGATTTATGCGACCTTTCACCTGTTTGACCTCCATCTGTAATATCTTCACATCTTTATTCATTTTCTCTATTTTCTTATTTATTCCTTCCATCTCTTTTTTTAAGTCCATTTTTATTTCGGCTCTGGTATCTTTCAATTCTTCTCTTATTTCCTTTTTAAAGTTCCTGAGTTCTTCTAATATTTGTTCTCCAGTGCCAACAGTCTGTAAGGGCTGTTCTAGTGAGGGTCTTCTCTCTACTACCAGTTGTGACTGAGAGTACGTGGTAGTCTTTTTCCGTGTCACCATCCTGTTTGGGTCTTGTTTTTACAATAAGTAAAATATTAGATATATCTTTAAGCAATTCAGTGATTATTATAACTAAATGTAATCTCCCCCCAGAAACTGGGTATATTTTAAAAGTAGCTGAAAAATGGGATGACAGACGTGCCAAAGTGGAATAGTTGAAAGGCATGAAAATACAGAAATACAGAAACACAGCACAGCAGAGAAAACTTTGTTGCTTAAGGTGGATCAGGAAGTATTCTTATACTTCAGGAGTTCTTAATTTCAGAGGTCCACGGATGGCTTCAGGGGATCCATGCAAATGTATGGGGGTGATACCCAGGAGTAGCTCAAAGGCATGGCATCTATAGTGTCAAAATTGAAGGTAGGCCCATGCCCACTCTATGCAAGGGCAGACAGTGGTGATGTTATTTAGCAGGTGTCAGAAGACGCACTTCCAAACATTCTAATTGGAGTTCTTTGCGCATAACACTTAAGGGAGCTTTGTCCAGGAGGATCATTTTACTTGGTTAGGAGTGTTGTGCATTTTCAGTGGCTTTTATGGATGCTGTTCCTCCATGTATTTATTTTTTCACCATTTAAACCCAGTGAAGATTGGCTACTTTTACTGCCTTGTCCTCAAACAAACAATGGCCCATCTGAGATCATTGAAGCAAGCATATTGGATTAGATGCCCCACAAGGCACTGACCTAATGTGGAGCCCTCAAAACAATTGAGAATTGCAGTGCTCTCTCATCTTTTGTTGATGAGTTAGAATTAAAGTATGCAGGATTACAGAGCACATATCATTGCTCATTTTTAATTTCCTGGATTGCCATCCATTTTTGGTTAACCAGTGCTTTGAGGCCATTTTAGTAATCTCTGATAGGCTCTTTGCCTCTGTTCTGAAAAAAAGAAATCCTTTTTCAAAAGCACAGTAATTTGGTAAGATTAAAACACAGCATTCCAATAAATGTAATACTAGTAATAGTCTTCTATCCAACAGGCACTAGAGGATTAACAAACAATTGTACTTAAGCTGTTATATATCTATAAAATGATACTGTTACAAATACAGAAATAATTTCTTGCTTATTGACAATAATCTTTTCCTGAGTATATGTGCAAAAGGGAGCAGAATGCACTTCAGGATTATGTATTATTTGTGATAATATGCAGGAAAGGATCAAATGATGTTGGAACAACAGATTTTTGTGTATTACTTGCTTTTCAAAGGAGAACTTCAAAACACCCTTATCAACCAGTCTGCAGGAAGACATGAAAGTAGATCTTCTCTATGTCTTATGAACATGGAAGAGTCATGCTGGATAACAGCAAAAGCCTATCTAGCCCAGCACTGTTCATGCAATGATCTCTACAGGGAAGTCTGCAAACTGGACATGAATTTAATACAACATCCAACCTGTATTTGCTGGCAACTTGATATTTAGAGGCATAATGCCTCTGTCACATAAAGCAGCTTTTAGCCATCATTACCAATTTCTAACACTGGAGTTACAAATCCTTACATGCTGCTCAGGAATCTAGGGATCCCAAGCACTACAGCACGAGCAAATGGTAGGAGGACAGTGAAGGGTTGTTGGCTTGAAGCTGAGTTTACACTAGCCAAGGGCATTGTATGATAGATTTTCACATGATTTCAAGCTAGTTACCTCCAACATTTAGCTAATTCCCTGAACTTGACCTCTTAAGCAAAGTCATCTTACCTCTCTCTGTGTTTGTTGTTTTCTTTAGGTTAGTCAGAGACTCAAGGAAAGACACAATTTGACTGCCTTTAATTGAACATTCGGTTTTTGGATTTCACATCACAAGGGACTCAGGAATTCCTAATAACAGTTTAGCCTGCTGCCTCCTTCTCCCCATCATCTTCTAGACTAACCTTCATCTACTTAAAACAGTTGACCTACATGCAACCTTGCCATCTGTGTTCCCACACAGATATTAGTTCATAACTGGAAGCCTGGATGGCTGATCATAGAATCATAGAATCAGAACTGGAAGAGACCCCAGGGGCCATCGAGTCCAACCTCCTGCTATGCAGGAACACCCATCAAAGCATTCCCAACAGATGGCCATCCAGCCTCTGCTTAAAAACCTCCAAAGAGACTCCACGACACTCCGAGGCAGCATATTCCACTGATGGACAGCTCTGACCGTCAGGAAGTTCTTCCTGAGGTTCAAGTGGAATCTCCTTCCCTGCAGCTTGAATCCATTGCTCCTTGTCCTAATCTCTGGAGCGGTACAGAACAAGCCTGCTCCCTCCTCAACATGACATCCCTTCAAATATTTAAACATGGCTATCATGTCCCCTCTTAACCTTCTCTTCTGCAGACTAAACATACCCAGCTCCCTAAGGCGTTCTTCATAGAGCATGGCTTCCAGACCCTTCAACATTTTGATTGCCCTCCTCTGGACATGTTCCAGCTCGTTGGCATCCTTCTTGAACTGAGGTGCCCAGAATTGGACACAGTATTCCAAATGAGGGCTAACCAATGCAGAATAGAGTGGTACCATTACCTCCCTCAATCTAGACACCATACTCCATACTGCCCAAGTGTCAATGAACAATCAGGAAGTGAAACCCTTTGCACACTCTTCTGGAATAGAAATTGTTCAAAATCTATCCATTCAAAATCTATGTCACTGAATTCTGATTCTTCCAGACACCCAAAGAGCATTCCACCATTTCCCTGCTCCTTATTTGACAAATGATAACTGCCTGTCCCCATCTTCTCTTCCTCTGTTACTACTACTACTAGAAATTATCTACAGGTTGAGGTCCAGTGCACGACATCCAAAAGAGTGCTCTCCTTCTGTAATTTTATGGGGCAAAAATCTCTCCACTTCCAACTACAGTTTTGTCAGTATCCTTGAACAAATTTCCCTGTTACAGTTAGCATGGTACATAATCTACTGTATGCCTCAATTTTGAATTCTGGTGTTTCTTTGTCCACCAAATATATGAACAGATGCATTTTCAGATATACATGTGATAAAAAATATGTGCCAATGTTTAAATAAATAACTTAAAAATGGGATATCGTGTCAATAAATAATTTAAAAATGGGACATTATGTTAAATGAATCAATCGTGAATGGATGCCCCAGTGAAGCAAACAGTTGAAAATGGGCTTTGTATTTGAAACAACAAAAGGTGATGATTATTACAACCATTTACTAATTTTCAACCAATATCTTTCCCTGTTTTTCTCTTTATTACATTAAACATTATAAAAATTAACTAATTCATAGCAGAAATGTGGACAAGTCTTTTGTAATGTGTGTGTCCTGCAGTTTCAGACCAAACTTTACTGTATCTTATCTCCTTTTTATCATGCTAGGAAAAGAAATACGTTAATATTGGAAGACTATTCAGAGGCAGATGGGGTAGAATTGGTTAGCTCTGCCTCTTCGCCAGTTGTCAGGTGCCACTTTGACTCTAAAGCACAGACTCTACAATAGTTACATCAGGGAATGAAGCAGAACTGCTTGTCTCACAAGTTTCCCTGGAGAAATATCATTTCTTCTATGAAATATCAGAGAACAAGTGTGTATCAGAATGACCTTTTATGTTCCTGTATCAAACAGAAACTCTCTTCAGTACACAGATAGGCTAAACAGAAAGAACACAGTATTCCTCTGTGATTTCTGTTGTCTAAAAATCAGTTACTTGTTAAGTTGTTCATTCAGTAAATTCAAAGACTCATTAGCTATATGACAAAACATTCTGTCTTTGTAGCATAAATGCCATAAAATACACCAATAAGCACCTGATTAAAAAGCTTACCAGTTAAGAATCACTTACAACAGAGCTCCTCAAACTATCTGTTGTTGGGGAGGATCATTTTTCCCTCTTAAGATATCAAGGACTGGTACCATATTTGTGCCCCTTGACTACAAATGTTTATTTCTTTCCAGGATACTCCCTGCAGACTGGCAACTGATGGCTTGCACTGATCCAAGAAGAATCACTTTGAATAGTACTGGCAGTATTTGTACATGTGCTTGAAGGTAGATAGCACTGGTTCAATGTGGATTACTCCCTTTTTTGTGTGTTTAACCTTCTGACCACTTCTGACCTGGGCTGGCTGTGACAGATTCCTTTTCCCAGGACGACCCCACAATTCCAAGCCTTGCCACTCACCTTGACCTTGTTCCCCCACATAATCCCTTTCTGGATTGCATTCCTGGGCCTTAGGGTGACCCCTTATATTTGGATTTGTGACTGTGTATGTGGGTTCTTAAGCCTGAGAAAGACAGACACAGTTTAGAAACAAGAATAGAAACTGTAGAATCATCATCATCATCATCATCTACAGTTTATTAAAACTCAGTAATGCAATACATAAACTCTTGCACATTCTGCTCTTACATGGTTCTCTCAATGCTAGAGTCAGTTCCCCTACATCCTACCTTCCCCTCTCTCTGAAATCCATACCGTGTCTGTCAGCTCCCAAAATCTGTCTGCTTCAGATTCTGTCTGCTCTCTCAGAACAGTGTCTGTGTTTTTGTTACATGGTTTCACCTACACCCTCCCTTTACTCCTTTTACTGCCCTCAGGCCAGGTATCAGCCCAGCACCTCGTTCTCACTGGATAAGGCTGAAACAATAGCATTAATCTCTGCCACTTAGGCCATCCGCACTAAATTGTTATAGCATTATTATTCCACTTTCAACATCCTATGGAATCCTGGGCTTTGCAGTTTTGGGAGGCCCCAGCCGACCCCTCCCTAAACTGCAAACCCCAGGATTCCATAGGGTGTTGAAAGTAGAATAATAGCACTATAACAGTCTAGTACAGAAATGGCCTTAATCTTTGGTTCTCTCCTTTCCTCTCTGCCTTTTCTTTCTCCTCTTCCCACTCAGACTTTTCCTTCTCTTCCTTTCTCTCCCTGTTCTTTTCCTGTTTTCTCTCTCCTCAGTTCTTGTTCTCCTCCTATTCTTTTCTCTCTTCAACTGCCCTGCATTGCAATTGCCTTAGAAAAAAAGTTTCCATCTGTTGATTTTAATTGTTTATTTTAGGTATATATTTATATAACAATCTTCAATCAGCAACATTCCAGAGTGCTTTGCATATATAGTATTCCAAAAGAAGAAAAAATAATAACAATATTATGTATTAATAGCTAAGAATAGTTATTAAAATGGCAGAAGACACTGCCCCACTGCCCAGCATAAAACAATTACCAAGTTAAAACACATAAAAATAGTTTTTTATTATTTTCCATTAGGAAAAGGCCCCTTGCCTCATATTGTTCAATGTTCAATTATTACCAAACACATTTCAATTACATACAGTGTGTATGTGGGTAACCTGGGACCCTTTCACAATATACAGTTACAGCACTATGATTCCACATTACCTGCCATAGCAGTATCCTATGGAATTGTTGGATTTGTAGTTTGGGGAAAGCACTAAACCTTTCTGTCTTTGACCACTTCTGCACTAACCTGTTATAGTGCTATGATTCCACTTTCAAATCCTATGGAATCCTGGGGTTTGCAGTTTTGGGAGCGGCTGGGCGGCCACTCCCAAAACTGCAAACCCCGGGATTCCGTAAGATGTTGAAAGTGGAATCATAGCGCTATAACAGGCTAGCGCGGATGGCCTAAGAATGATAAATACTTCAGCCTAAACTAGAAATCCCAGGATTTCCTAGGATGGAACCATGCTAGTTAACATGGAACCACAGGGCTATAATGGTGTTATACAGTGGTTCTCAATCTGTGGGTCCCCAGATGTTTTTGGAATTCAGCTCCCAGAAGCCCTGAGCATTGACCATAGTGGCTGGGGCTTCTGGGAGCTGAAGTCCACAAACATCTGGGGACCCATAGGTTGAGAACCACTGGTGTAATATGAACAATTCCTCAGTTTCGTCACTAGACTTCCCATGAAAATGGCAATCTCAGGCTAGTGGGGGTACCAATGCGTGCAGGGAGCATTAACCATCCTCTCACCGATCCCCATGAGTGTAAAGAGTATGAAGTGAGGATCAAAAACAGCTACAATCCCAGCTGCTACCCCAGGCTTTCCCCACTTCTAGCTTACATCATACCTACAACCATAGGGCTAGATGTGATCCTCACAGGTTGTCTACCACTGATATTCCGGCAGACTGGAGGAGGGCAAATGTTGTCCCCATCTTCAAGAAGGGAAAAAAAGAGGACCCAAATAATTATCGCCCAGGCAGCCTGACATCAGTACCTGGAAAGATCCTGGAGCAGATCATCAAACAGTCAGTTTCTAATCACTTAGAAAACAATGCCGTAATTACGAAAAGTCAACATGGACTTCTCAAAAATAAGTCATGCCAGACTAATCTTATCTCTTTTTATGATAGAGTTACTTGCTTGATAGATGAAGGGAATGCCGTGGACATAGTATATCTTGATTTCAGTAAGGCCTTTGACAAAGTTCCCCGTGACATCCTTGCAAAGAAGCTAGTAAGATGTGGACTGGACAGGGCTACTGTCAGGTGGATTTGTAACTGGTTGACTGACCGTACCCAAAGGGTGGTCACCAATGGCAGATTCTCATCCTGGAGAGAAGTGACTAGTGGGGTGCCACAGGGTTCTGTCCTGGGCCCGGTGCTGTTCAATATCTTCATTAATGACTTGGATGAAGGAATAGAGGGCACGCTGATCAAATTTGCAGATGACACCAAATTGGGAGGGGTTCCTAATACGCCTGATGACAGGATCAAAATTCAAAAGGACCTGGACAGATTGGAGAGCTGGACCAAGGCTAACAAAATGAATTTCAACAGAGAGAAATGTAAGGTCCTACACTTAGGCAGAAAAAATGGTATGCAGAAATATAGGATGGGGGACATGTGGCTGGATAGCAGTACGTGTGAAAGGGATCTAGGAGTCTTAATAGACTACAAGCTGAACACGAGTCAGCAGTGTGATGCAGCAGCCAAGAAAGCCAATGCAATTCTTGGTTGCATTAATAGGAGTATGGTGTCCAGATCGAGGGAGGTATTGGTACCACTTTATTCTGCATTGGTTAGACCTCATCTTGAATACTGCGTCCAGTTCTGGGCACCCCAATTCAAGAAGGATATGGATAAGCTGGAGCAGGTCCAGAGGAGGGCAACCAAAATGGTGAGGGGCCTGGAAGCCATGCCCTATGAGGACAGACTTAGAGAGCTGAGTATGTTTAGTCTGCAGAAGAGAAGGTTGAGAGGGGACATGATAGCCATGTTTAAACATTTGAAGGGATGTCATGTCGAGGAGGGAGTGGGTTTGTTTTCTCCTGCTCTTGAGACCAGGACAAGGAGCAATGGATACAAGCTGCAGGAGGGGAGATTCCACCTGAACCTCAGGAAGAATTTCCTGACGGTCAGGGCTGTTTGGCAGTGGAATGTGCTGCCACGGAGTGTGGTGGAGTCTCCTTCGTTGGAGGTTTTTAAGCGGAGGCTGGATGGCCACTTGTCGGGGGTGCTTTGAGGGTTTTCCTGCATGGCAGGGGGTTGGACTGGATGGCCCTTGTGGTCTCTTCCAACTCTACATTTCTATGATTCTATGATTCTATATTTCTAATAACACTTAAACTCCAAATACTTCCCATGCTCACCAGTAGTGTCAGTACAGTTTTGCCATACTTTTGGCTCTCCATAAGTTGTGTCAGTCCCAGGAAAGGCCTTTTCAAAGCTAGGAAGCAATCCAGAAACCCACTTCTGTTGATTTCCTGGTTTAAATAAAGGCTTCCCCTGGGTCTAAAACCCAGCATGGGACCATATTTAGTTTTAAAAGGGAGGAGATGTTTTGAAAGTTTTATTCCTTATAGTAACTTTTTATAAAGGCCACTAGTATACATGATGGGTGGATATATTTCAAAGCTGTCTGTGTTATGAAGCATACTGGGATCTTCAAATTAAAATCTCATTAAGCAAAATCAACCAACTGAAGATTTTAGAAGCAAGCTAAAAGTTGACTTGCATTTATTCTGTCAAATATGCGACATGTGAGTGACACATTGGTAAATGTAATTATTTGAGTTGGGTTGGCAAATGAGAGAGAACACAGCATAGAATAAACTGACTAAGCAAATGATTTGAATCTGTCATGTCCTCTAAACTGGAGCTGACAGTTATAGTTCTTGTCAGAACTAACACCCAATTAGTATGGCCAAGTCACCACAAGGTGATCTTACTTTGTTACTTTGTTACTTTCATTCAGAGAATCTTTGATCTGATTGTCCCTTTGGATGGAAAACCCAGGCAGCTCCCAGAATCCCAGGACTACAGCTCCCAGAATCTGCCACCCATATTTTATCCATATTTTATCCACTGGGATTTGGTTCCAGGACTGCCCATGGATACTAAAAGCCATGGATGCTCAACTCCCATTATTTACAGTGGAGTGGTAAAATAGTACACCTCTCTATAAAATGCCAAACAACAGTTCTGGAGACAGCCTGAGGAACTGTGAGATGGCAGGACGCTACACCAGGGTTTTGCCTACATGTTAGCATAGTGCTTAGTGTACAGCAAAATCAAGATTTGCTTTTTGGATTTTTTATGTTTTATTTTTGCCAAATATTTTCAAGCTGTACTTGGTTGAATCTGTGGATACAGAATCCACGGGTATGGAGGACCAACTGTACTTTAAAAAAAGCAAACATTCCTCAACCTCTGGATATAATGGGCATCTCCGCCCTACACTGTTATAGTGCTATTATTCAGTTTTCACCATCCTGTGGAATTCTGGGGTTTGCAGTTTACTGAGGCCAAAGAGCTCTCTGGCTCAGAATTCTAAGTGCCCCTCCCCAAACTGCAAACTCCAGGATTCCACTGGATATTGAAAGTGGAATCATAGCAGTATAACAGTCAATTGCAGATGGAGGGTTAACAGTGCCCAGACGAGGGGGCAGGGTGACTAGCAGGGGTGGGACAACCAGCAGGCAGAAGTAGGTGGAGCGAGTGGCGGTGGGAGGGCTAAGTGGTGGGTAGAAGTGGATGGAGCGAGAGGAGGAAGTGGGTGGGGTAAGTGGGAGAGGGGAGGGAGAGGTGAGCGGAGGTGGGTGGGGCAAATAGAAAGTGGAGGTGAGTGGGGTGAATGGTGGCGGGGCAGGCGGCGGGATTCCTCTTTCTCAGCCTCTCCAACATTGGCACCTGGGACAGGAGCCCCAGTTGCCCCACCCTAGATCTGCCTCTGATAATTGTGTAGTGTCCCAATGTCTGTTCTATATAAACCTGGATCTTCTTCATTTTCTATGGATAACACATATGTTCATAATTTCTGAGCCTACAGCTGCATTCCTTTGCTTATGTTATTGTGGAGTGGACTTGAATTTCTTGTGATCTTCTCATAGGGTTTTCTTGGCAAGATTTATTTAGCGGTGGATTGTGACACTGCCTTCTCCTATGGCTGAGAGAGTGTGGCTTACCCAAGGTTATCCTGTGGGTTTCCATTATTGAATGGGGATATGAACTATGGTCTCCTGGAGTTTCAGTCCCAACACTCACACTGCTACTTCACACTTGGCTATATATATGGCAGTAAACCCATTTTAACATAGTAAGACTTAAATATACACAGATTTAGTTACTCAGCCCTGCATTAAATGTTTTATTCTCCAAAGTAAGAACATATAGACAAGGTTAGGAGTTTAACATGTGTTTGGAGAATTTTCAGCAGATTTTTTGGCAGATTCTAGCTGAGCTTATTTTTACTGTTAAACAGGCATAAAATTGATTATAAATGTGTAGTCAGGATACAGTGAGCCCTCAGTATCCACTAGGATTTGGATCTAGAACTCCCCATGGATACCAACATTCATGAATGCTCAAGTCTCAGTACGTACAATGGTGTAGTAATGTTACCCTGAAAATTGGGGGTATCTTGAGGACACCCAAACAGGCTTCAAATTAAGGGAATTAACAGAGAAACTCAAAGCTTGCGAGAGGTCAGGGCAAGGGATCTTCAACCCTATGTCTACGGGGTCAGAACCACGCCAGAGTCAGAGGAACAATCTAAAGTAATTTTATTAAAACTAACAGTGAAGGTCACAACACACGTTAACAATTAATCCAACAATCACACAAGGACTACAGAAATGAAGTTGGAAATAAGAGACAGTTGAGAGAGAGGGCATACGGACCTTAGTCTAGGCTTCCTGGAGAGGGAGAAGCTCAGCGAAGGCTCGGTGTAAAGCACAAAGGGGAGGCTGGATCCCAGGGCTGGAAGGATGGTTTCGCAGTGCGTCAGAGACGCGGGTCACGTTTAGCTCTCAGCAGTGGCTGAGAGGCTTGAGTGGGACACCTCGGTAGCAGCAAAACGGGCCCTTGTCCGGTCTGGGAGGCTCTCCAAAGAAGATCAAAAAGTGAGGATTTTTATAGCCAATTTCTGTCCTCAGGCCAGGTATCAGTTAGCAAAGTGGCGTTAATGGGCGATGATTGCAGAATATAATGTTAGACAAATATCATGACCTCTCCTCGTTATTGTTTCTCCCAGGAAAGTCCAGGTACATGATAGGTTTAAAATTCCAAATTGATAGGTTTTGTTTGTTTGGCTACGCGCAGTTCATCAACATAGCTTGGGGTGTGACAGTGTCCAGGAGCGAGTCTATTGTCTGCCTAGAGATACGTGACTCGGAACAATAGGTCAGTCTTTTAGCCTATAGGACGTTATCTACGTTCCCATACAGCAGAGGGAGACGGTATGGTTGTTAAGGATTTCCCATTCAACACCAAGGTTGTTTTTAACTGCAACTGACCTTTGCTAACCAATATCCAGTATAGGGGAAGTCATGCCAATTTTAGGGGCCCTCTTAGGGTTGCTCTGGGGTGTAACAGTAAAATGGTATTACTTATATAAAATGGCAAAATCAAAGTTTGCTTTTTGGAATTTTTTTTTTAATTTCTGGCAGTGGTCGGCTGAATCCGTGGATACAGAACCCGCAGATATGGAAGGCCAACTGTATATCCCAAATCGAAATAGCTAGGCAGATGTAAGGAGGTATGTGCTAATTTCCCCCAACAAATCATATAATTTTTCTGTTAACAGCACTCATTATCAGGACTTGGGAAAAATGGTTAAATTTAACTAGCTAAAGGCTAATTCATTCATTCCATCCTCATAACCCTACATAATTCATTCTCATTATTCCTATGGTCCAATGAATAAGAGGTTTTGTCTTGTTATTCACTGCACAAGATAGTCTTGTGAAGAGTAGGAGGATCACATGGTTTAGCATCAGTTTATCATATCTAAATATAAAGCGAGGGAAGCCCTTATCTGATTGCTTCTTAGAAGGAGTACAAAAACCTGGAAACAGAGCCTCTGGAAGAACTGACTGGGATGTGTGAAACTTTTGCTTGCCAGTTCCTGCTATGAATTGGGTAGCCTATACTTCCCCCGTCCATATTTAAGTTCTTCAGTTTAAATACATTTTTGGAAACCTACAACTCCTACTCACTATAATCAGTTTGACATTGCTGCAATTAAAACTTTTTGGCGGCAATTCTTTAGGACTTACATACATTTGCTTCAGAATAAGATCCATTGAGTACAATGGGATTCCCTGGTGACTGATTATGCCAATAATAAAATGGGCAGCTGGGGGCAACAGTGAAAACCAAACACACCATTCTCTGAAAATTCCATAGTTTCTTTAAAAACTAACAATTTAATTAATGAATTAATACACAAAGAAAGCAGCAAATTAAACATCTTCCTTCCCAATATAAATGGCAACAAACTGATGATACAAGCCTGCCAAGATTTAAGCCAGTGCCTGCAACACAGTAGCATCAGTAGCAAATGTTATCAAAAACATGCAAACATTATGCAGTGGGTTTCATTCCTTTTTGTTTTGTGGATGAATAATTGCAATAAGCCATATTGTCTGTAGGGTGCATGTTTTAATTTGCAAGGTCACAATATAGTCCTTTGTAAGGATTTTTGGAATAACTTATTAGTATGAAACATAGTTTAAATATATACTAACCCCGTGGCAGCCTGTGGAGAAGTGACTTTTGTGCTAGAAGACTGACTCTTTCATTTCTATTGACCTCCTTTTTTACTCATCCAAGCTTTGTGTGTCCCATTCTGATACCCACAGACAGAAACAGCTAATCAACAGGATAGACAACATCTTATAATGTGGCTATTCCAAGACAACAATTGCTACAATGGGCCTATTCTGGAACAACATATTATTAAAAATCATTTTTCCCAAGCTTGTTCATGAAACTATCCTAGAAAAGGAATTATGCATGAAGTAGGTAATAAAATCTGCTTGACTGCATTAGAAGCAATTCCCCAGAGGTTATATTTTCACATGCACACACGTGCTACAATATAATTGAAAATTCAGATGAGTTTCTTTTCAGAGCATATGAAGCAGATGCATCTTGTCATGTCCACTCTAGTTCTATGCAAACTTATTCATATATACCTCTCATGTTATTCAATATTCCTGGCTAAGTATGCACAGGACTGGCACTTTAATTCCTAGATCTGTGCTGCGTGAGTCATTTGATGATCTTGCATCAGACACTGTGGCCATTTCCACACTATGCTATTATAGTGCCGTTATTCCACTTTCAACTTCCTGTGGAATTCTGGAGTTTGTAGTTTCCTGAGTCCAAAGAGGTCTCTGGCTGAGAATTCTAAAGGCCTCTCCCTAAACTGCAAGCCCAAGGATTCCATAGGATGTTGAAAGTAGAATAATAGTACTATAACGGTATAGTGCAGAAATGGCCTATCTCTTACCCTAAATCTAACCATACTGCAAGACTATTGTGAGATGAAATTGTAAGGGTCAAGATGACTATATATGGTGTCTAGTGATCTTTGAAGGAAGGTAGGAGAAAGCTATAATATACAATATAAAAAATATTACAGTACTAGGAAGACCATTTAGATGCAGATTGGATGGACAAATTTTCAGTTTACATTGAGGTGGGCAATTGCAGTAGGCCAGAGGCTAATTTTCTGTCCCTGGGGCCCTTCAGGGGCCACAAGGGTTCCCAAAAATGCCAAGAACCAACACAATGCAAGTCTACTTCGTGTTGGATAAAACTGGCATTTTTGATGTTAAATGCTGAGGTGGGTGCCACCAATTTAAAATGTGATCATTTGGTTCTGGAATCTCCTAGGAGATACAAATTGCCATGGAGAGGGCAGAAAAAAGACAGTCTGGAGGGGCCAAAGGCTACAAAATGGCATTGAGAGTCTGCATGTGACCCCAGGGGTGCTTTTTGCCCCCCTCCTGGGTTTACATAAACAACTGAGAGCCTTTAAGGTTGCATCTGAGGAAAAGTATTAAAATATTTTCAATGTGTTTCAGTATATAGAAAAGAAAGGAGAGAGGGGAAACTGAGCAGCAACTTTAAGACCCTTTTTTAAAGCATGAGCTTCTGTGGATTTCAATGCATCTGATAAAGTGGACTGAAATCCACAAAAGCTGACACCAGGATAAATCAGTCTTAAAAATGCTGCTAGATTTCGTCACTCTCCTCCTTTTTTGCACATTTAAAATGGATATTATTCCCAGATTTATTTATCTATTGTGAAGGTAATGAGTTCTAATCCTACAAAAAATGGGTACTAATAGCAGACTTTCTTTACAAAAAGTGTATTTTGGGAGACTAATGTCAAGCCTAAAACAGGATACTAAAAAGCCGCTTCCTTTAAAGAGGTTAACTCCAATTGTTAGCCCCACTGAACCAATAGAATTCATGTAACAGTTGGTTTGCCATTCAGCAGTTGATTCAATGGGTTTGCTCTTGCTGGGACTCTCATTAGATTTAGGTCTAAAAGCCCTGGTGGGTCAGAGTAAAAGCCTATTTAGTCATGCCTCCGGTTTCCCACAGTAATGAGTCAGTTGCCTAGGGGCATTACAGAAACAAAGAATCAGCACAATAGAACATGCAAGATCCCACGTCTCCTAGAAATTGGTATACAACTGAAGTTTGGGGCTTTCAGTTTGGTGAGGCACTATTGCTCTCTGACTGAGAATTCTAAATGCTCCTCTGTAAACTGAAAATCCCAGGATTCCATAGGATGGAACCAAGGCAGTTACAGTGCAACTAACAGCACTATAATTATGTAGTATGAAAGGGCCCCTGGGTAGTTACTGATAGTCATCTTATTGTTCACAGGCATGTTCACTTGTACGTTCAATAAACCAGTAAGTGGGGGATATGGAGCTTGCTAGTTCCACACTTGCCCATTGCTATCTTGATCCTCCAAAGTTTGATGGTGAACCATCAAACAGAAGGGAGTGTTTTGCATCCCACTCATTGCCCAACTCGTTGCCCAACTCACTTTTTTTCCTGAAAAATAAGGTTTGAAAATAGGGTGCATCTTATACACCTGTGTGTCTTATACACCGACAAATAGTATTTGCCAGTGTATAAATGGAGAGCGTCTTATACACGGGTACTCCAGCAAATATGTGAATAATATTCAGTTGGAGGACCATGCATATATAAGGGAGTATAAGAAGGTGGTTTCTAATGACTCGGAACTATTGCTTTTGCTTGTTGTTAAGCTCCTGCTAATATCCCAAACAATGTTAATATAAAGAAAGTAATTGGACAAAAATGGAACCAGCATTTTTTTTTGTGGTCAGTAACTAAAGGCAACAGACCCCATCTGATCTTGGAAGCTAGGCATGGTCAGCCCTGGTTAGTACTTGGATGGGAGACTGCCTACACTGTAGGCTATAGGAACTGGAAAAACCACATCTGAATAGTCCTCATCTAAGAAAACGCTATGAAATTCATGGGGTCACAATAAATCAGCAGGGAACTTGAAGACACATACACACATGTGTGTGTTGTCTCACCGACAGACTGAAATGATCCGAAATTATTCAATGTTCCAATTGCTTGGGTATTCACAATCTCTTTGTCATCTCACTATCCAGAATGAGCTAGGGTCATCTACCAATTTAGCTACCTCACAGTTCACTCTGACAAGAAACCAACAACTTACTTTCCTCTGCTGAAAACTCAGAAGCAAAGTACAATGATGGCAATATGATTAACAGGGAATTCTGTTTAGTGCTAAATTGCTATATAAGATTGCTCTATAAGATTCACTTTACTTTTAGTTTACATATCTCCCACTTCCTACTATAAGGACTCTAAATTCAGTGATTAAAGTACTGTTTTGCTTTTGAAACTCCATCATATTTTCCCCCTAGTACTTTATATCCTATCCACTTTTACCACTGATTGCATTAGGAATCTGCTGGAGGGGAAACTATGTTCTCTGACAGATGCAAAAACAGTTCATTATTTTTGATTTACAAAAAAAAAAAAAAATCACCCTCTTGTTTCTATTGAAAGACAGATCTGCAAGATGATGGATGAGCCCATGAGTCACATGCTGACAGTTAAGCAGGTAAAAAACAAAGATAATTGTAAAAAGTCATGTGTCAGTCAATTTCTCTTTAGATCATTTTTCAGACAAGACTGAAGGCAGGGTTAGAGGAGCGGATGTCAGGATGGCCACTTGTAACTTAAAATGTTTTTTTCCCCAATTCCACTGGGAACAAACCTGCTTTAATTGCTGCAGGAGCTGCCAAGGAGAATCAGGTTGCAGAAACTTAAAATGAAAGCAACAAATCTTGTCAGGAAAAAGTCTGGAGCCTAAGAACAAACACTACATGCCTACAAATTCTCCTGGTAAACAAATCTATACTTTGCAGATTTGATCTACAATAACACTTAGAAAAGCACTAAAAAGAAAGCGAGGAAGGGAGAGCATCATTTATAATGTTGCTGTGATGAGAATTAATCAACCAGAGTCAAGCTAATGTTAAGCTTAATTCCAGGGTCTCAGGAAAATTTGAACATCCAGAAAGATGGGCAGTCTTCCTCTGGAACAGCTAAAACTGATAATTAACAGTGGTCAGCGATTCTTCTAAGCAATGCTGGATGCTAGAGGGAGTAAATAAAAACAAACAACAAGCAATGTTTGGGGGGAAATAGTCCGCATAAGAAAAGAATAAACAAAAGTATGGAAACCAAGTCCAAGCATCAGATAAACCATTGGACTGCTGAAATAGAGTTTTTGGGCAGCATCAAAATAATGCCATAGATCTCAAGGATTGTTCCCACCACCCACTCTGCACTGGGAGATGGGCAATGCCTAAACCACTGTATAACTTGTTGGGGAAATTAAAAAAAAAAAATTTGAATATTGAGAGACCTTGGTAATGAGACTCTCAATCAGCAGAGTATTTTAGTAATTGCACAAAACGGAAGTTGAACAGATCACCAGTCCCACTTCTTTAACTACACCCCAAACACACTTAATCTAGCTCAAAATAAGCACAAAAACAGTTTGGTTAAAAATATAAAAGAGTTTACTCACAAAAGCTTGTGCATAGTCTACGCAGGTTCAAATCTTGAGGAAGGTAGGAAGAAAATAAAGCACTCATATGCTTGCTGCAAAATGATCCCTGTTAGGAGATCTCAGAGCATGTTTTCAGGACAAAATGGCGAAGGCAAAAGGGAGAGACAAAATGGCCGGAGAACCTTTTTTTAAAAAGAACAAGGAATGTCTACGTGCTGGAGGAAGAGGTGTTAACCAACAAACAGGAAGTTTTCTCTCTAGGCTATCTCTCTATGCTTACAATAGACATGCAAACAAACTAGCTATTCAATTAGGCATGCAAAGGTTGCCACTCCCAACACCCCTTCTCAACCGTGCATGTACCCCTGAAGTCCCATCTTGACTCACAGGTTCTCAAAGCCGTCTCTTGGTAGAGGTTTGGTTAGGATATCAGCTACCATCTCAGTGGTTGGACAGTAGATCATCTTGATCATTCCATTCTCTGTGAGCTCTCGTACTTTGTGGTAACTTGTTCCTATCTGCTTGCTGCGTGGTGTCATCTTCTCTGTTTGAGAAAGTTTAATACAGCTCTGGTTGTCTTCCATAACTTGAATTGGTTTTTCTTCATTTATTCCAAAATCAGACAACAATTGATCAAGCCATAGTAATTCTCTACATGCTTCTGATGCTGAAATATACTCTGCTTCTGTAGAGGGTACAGCCACCACACTCTGCTTGTGGCTGCCCCATAAAATAGGTCCATCTCCATACAAAAATAGGAAACCACTGACTGAGTGATAATCTGTAGTATCACCAGCCCAATCTGCATCAGTGTAGCATACTAACTTTGGATTGCTACTAGCTGGTAGCTTCAACTTAAAGTTGATAGTCCCTTTTAAGTATCTAGCCACCCTTTTTACTCCAGTCCAATCTTTCTTTGTGGGTGAGCTAACTTTCCTGCTCAGAATCCCTGCAGCAGATGCAATATCAGGTCTTGTGTTGGTAGATAGGTACAAAAGTTTTCCTATTGCTGTTCTGTAGAGACTATTATCTGGTAAAGCATCACTTTCTTCAGTATTTTTAAGAAAATCTGTGGTCATGGGTGTTGCTACAGTATAGGCATCTTGGAGTCCTAAGCTTTCTAAAAGTTCAGCAATCTTTTGTTTTTGATTCAGTAGAATGAAAGGGTTAAATTGAAGAATCTATTGCTAAGGTAGAAAAATAGAGAAAAATAAGGTGAGCAGATGCGCCCTTTATCTTATCAGGAGGCTTAGGTATGTGCTTAGCTGTACCGGGAACCTAGGGAGTTTTGATGTTGGAGAAATACTCCCTTGGTACCAAGATATATCATTTTTGAAAGCTGTAACCTAGGTCTGCATAACCTGTAAACACTTCATATATGGTCATATGTAATCATTTCCTGTAACCTGTTTACAAGAGGGTATAAAAAGAGAGCTAATACCTGGATCGGGGCTCTCAGGCTTTGGAAATTCATTCCACTGAGATCCCTGCAGTAAAATAAACTTTTATTTTCTTTGCTTTCTAATCTGGTGGTCTCAATTCTTGGCGAGCTACTTCATTTGGGGGCTCGCCCGGGACTGAGGGGCGTTTTGCCCACTTTGGCGGACGCCAGGGCGTCGGGGCCGTCGCCTCTTCCCGACGCGACCCAGGGCGCCCCTGACTTTTGTCGGAAGGATTGACTCGGAGTGAGGCGGCGGCTCTGGCGGTAGTGTTCCAGCCAAGGGACCCGAAGGCGGAGCAGAAAGCAGAACCCTCCCACAACTGTTGGTGAGTGCCCTCCCTGCAACTTCAGGGAGAAGAGGGGCCTGATCAACCCCTTAGTCTTGCCTTAATACCCCACTGTTGTGGGTGAAACCGCG